>JAQFVV010008377.1:0-32777 GCA_028023455.1 Epiperipatus broadwayi
AAAACTTAAAACTAAACATAGTATCATATTGTTCAAAAAGATGACTATTGTACTTGATAATCAAGAATATTATTACAATTTAAACACAGCTCTATACTGCTCATTAGTTAACTTTCATTACTGATGATCAAAAATACTGTTAACTTATACAGGTTCTATATTTCTAAGTAGGAGATTCTTCTTCCTTATGATTAAAAATATCACTAAATTAAACATAGTTTCAAACTGCTCATTAGTAGATTACTATTATTGATGAGCAAGAATATCACTAAATTAAACATAATCTAATATTGCCTTAACAGCTGAGCATCTCAATGTAAATCTTCACTATAACTTCACTTGTATGTTCATTCACATGCAAATTATAAAAACAATTAACAAGAAATGTAATGTGTAATATATCCATCTGCCATACAATCCTGGAGTTTGAATCCATGTGAAATTTCCGTTTTTTAAAAGAGTGAATGTGGATTTTTTTAAACAAATTTAGAATCTTTTCATTTAGCTAATTAATAGTCAATCTAGATAGACACTCAATTACTATTTAATAAATTATTATTTTAGCTAGAGGATAAAACCAGGAATGATAACATTAGTTTGACAAAAGAAAATATTAATATTTGTTGCTATTTATGAATTATCATAATTTAAATGTAATATCTTTTTCTAGTGATTACCATAATATGTGATTAGCATAAAAATATATTAAAATTATCTAGCAAGTTACACTAATAAGACTCACCATTTGTGTATATATATATATAATAATATTAAAATATGTTATTATTACTGTCAGTCAATGCTATCACTCAAACTAAAATAGCAAAAATAATTTTGAATAGCTTAGAAGAAAAAAATCAATACTAAAAATTAATATTGATAAAAGAAAACATATAAAATGTTTCTCTTTCATCAGTTTTAATTGTATGTAATGTTTTTTTTTTTAATTTTATATAAAAATGGGTTTCTCTTTCATAATTATTAATTGCACTTATTGATTTTTTTTGTTCTTGCTTAATAATTAAAAAATGATATGTTTATCATATTTCTCTTTATACAAGTATGTTATATAATAAAATTGTAGAATAAATAACATATAATACCTATTGCATTAATACTTGTTAGTAATAGTAACAAGTCAGATGTCTACATGACTTATATATAGCTTGCACTTACAAATATGTAAAGTTAAAATGAGAGTATGTGGGATGAAATGTGATGCACTGAGACTTCTTATACGGAGTCAGGAATCTCTCAGCAACTATACCCATAGAAACCTGTTAGCCACTTTACCTTGTCATCCTGCTCCATCCAATTTCCACAACACAATCTTTGTCAACTCCATGGCTTTTATATCTAAATCTCCATTATTTTTCCCAAACCCAGCATAAAAATCAGTAACCCACTTTCTGTATAATCATTTTCTTTATATTATCTTATTATTTGTATCCTTTCTACTTTCAACATTTGCATTCAATTAACATATGCCTAATATTTTCTAGGCCTTTCTTACACAACTTGCATAAATCACCCACAGTTTTCCATTTACATGTATAATCCCCTGATGCTAAAAATCCTGTTTTGGGCCTTAAACAGTAAACTACTTTCCTTGCTATTATAAATTAATTCACACCCAATGTTCCATTTACTTCTATATACTAATTTAAACTCTTTTTATTCTCCATATTAATTCTCCATCATTCCAACTCCCTATTCTTTATTAATGTCATCTATTCTTCTATTACATTCCTTAACACTATAATAATCAACAGTTCTCCTAACACAATCACCCCACCTTTGTACATGTATACTGACATAAATTCTTTATCCAAATCTTCTGTATATTGCATTACCTTTCTCACCCATCTTGTTACTTGTCCTTTATTCATAACTCAATTAAATACTATTTTGGCTATTTTTTATTATTATCCACACACTGCAATCTACTGAACATTTTCATGTTGCTTTTTGCATCCCTCATATAAAAACTTGACTACCCCATTTCTCCTTGAATTGTCTCCTTTACTGTCCACACATCTGCATCTAATGCATGTCTTCTCCTTATGTCTTTTTGTACTTTTTCCATGTAATCTAATACTCGCTTCCCTAATACATAACACATTGTGTTTCATATGTTAACCCTGCTACTGCCACTTCCTTCTATACAATTTTTGATACATCATATTTATTATATGAAAACCACTGTTAATTTCTTTTATCAATCCCTTCTTTTTCTTTGCTCCATTTATCATTTTTTTCTACCATTTATCTAAGCAGTTTCTCCTATTACTTAATACAATTCCCAAATAGTTATATCTATTCACCACAGTTGACTTTATATCTCCCCAATAAAAATTCTTTGTCTTCTCTTTTCCCCAGTATTAATCATCATTACTTTTCATTTTTCTTCAATAAACTTAATCCCCATCTCCTCCCCAACCTTGTGCCTGTCCTTAGCATAACTTACATATCTTCCCTTCTTTCTGCACAAAGAAAACATCATCTGCAAATAAAAGACCCAATAATTTATATATTTCCTTGCCACCTATTAATGATATTCCAATCTCTCTTCCTAATATTTCTATTGCTCTCTCCATTTATCTTAAATACAACAAAAATAAAATAGGTACATAGAGCATACTTGTCTTAATCCCATCTCATTTTTAACTTTATCTGATTCTATATTCCTAATTGATAAGTATAGTAATTGTTTTCCTATAATTTTTTTATTAATATCCACTAAATCTCCATCCATTCCCAAATATACTAAACTTACCCATAATCTATTTCTATTTACTCTATCACATGCCTTCTCTATATCTATAAAAACTCATATATAATTGTCTACCTGTATATCAAACTCTTCATACAGTAGTGTGATCAAGTGAATGTATATGTAATCAATGTTTGCATGAATGTTTGTGCATAAAAACACTATTTAGTTTGCATGAATGCTTGTGCATAAAAACACTATTTAGTGCCTGCTCATCCAACATATCCAAGCTTATCTCTAGATTGTGGCTTTCATCAGTGAAGAGCCTTGGATTTGAGACACTGTACATAGACCTTAAGATCTAATGCAATCCTCCAGCAGCCACCTTTTACCTATTTTGTTAACTATAAAGCTAGGACCCCCAAAATGAAATTATCATAATGTTTCCACTTTAAGCTCATTCACTTATATAGTCATATAGATCTGAACTCAGTTTAGCATCTATATGCTATGAGCATGATAGGTGAAAAAATCATCAAAACATTACATGATCACCATTTCATATGCTTATACATGCTGTTAATAAGAATATCAAACTTTCCATGCAGTAGCGCCACCAAGTGCAAGCCTTTGTAGTCAATGTATGACAAACAAAATAAGTAAATGGTGGCTACTGAAGGGTTGCATTATGCAGTACTCTCAAATCCAAGGGTCTTCACTGATGAAGGCCACAAGCTAGAAACAAGGCTAGATATGTTTTATGAGTAGGCACTAAATAGTGTTTTATACACAAACCTTTCTACAACCTTTGATTACAAAGTCTTGTGTTTGGTGGCACCACTCTATAAAAAGTTTTGTATAAATTGAATAGATCTGAACTCACTTCAGCATCCATACTTTTTGGTATCTTTGGTTCTTTAATAACAACAGTCACTATAATCCTATTAGACAGTACTGGTATTAAACCATCAAACATCACATGATCAGCATTCATTATGCTTACATAAACTGTTTTTCACATAGGCAAAACTCTCCATACAGTAGTGCCACTCAGTGCAAACCAGAATAATCAATGGATACAAGCCAATGAGCTTAACTTGAAATCATCATTTTGTTCTCATTTTGGACTCAAATCTTTATAGTTGGCTAAAAAAGTAGAAGATGGCTGCTGGAGGGTTGCATTAGATTCTAAGATGTAGGTGTAGAGCTCTCAGATCCAAGGCTCCTCACTGATGAATGTTACAAGCTAGAAACTAGTCTGGGGATATTGGATGAATAGGGATTAGATAGGAATTTTATGCACAAACCTTTCTGCATCCTGTGATTTCTCTAGCTTGCACTGGCTGGTATTACTGTATGGAAAGTTTTGCCTCTGTGAAAAACAGCTTGTGTAAGCATAAAGAATCATGACTGTGTGATGTTTAATGATTTAATACAAATCCTGCCTAATAGGATTATGTTAATTGTGGTTATTAAAGAATCAAATATACTAAAAAGTGTGGATGCTGAACTGAATTTAGATCTATGCAACTATGCAAGCTAATGAGCTTAGTTTGAAAACATTATTATATTTTCATTTTGAATTCAGGAAAGCTTTATAGTTACCTAAAAAAGTAAATGACAACTGATAGAGGGTTGCATTAGTTCCTAAGATCTACATGTAGTGCTCTTGGATCCAAGGCTCCTCGTTGATGAAAACCACAAGCTAGAAACCAGTCTGGAGATATTGGATGAATCGGCACTAAA
Organism: Epiperipatus broadwayi; assembly: GCA_028023455.1. Lineage (NCBI taxonomy): Eukaryota > Metazoa > Onychophora > Udeonychophora > Euonychophora > Peripatidae > Epiperipatus > Epiperipatus broadwayi. Next base: position 4,460 of record JAQFVV010008377.1, read on the forward strand.
TAGGGATTTTATGTGGAAACCTTCCTACACCCATTGATTCCTCTGGCTTGCACTGAGTAATGCTACGTATGGAGAGTTTTGCCTCTGTATTATTGTTTTTGTTGTTACTAGATTTTATAAAGTCAATGTTGACATTTCTCATTATCATATAAATGTCATTTGACTAGAATGATCAATCAACTATTTATTTTCTCTGTCTGTTTAAAGAGGTATTGATTACTGCAATGGTATCCATCTTATTAATTATTGTTTTTTTTCTTTTTTTTAAATATTTTCCAACCATTACTAAGTTTTGTAATTAGTTAGACTGTCTGTTAATAATTCCAGCATAAAACAATTTAAACCTGCCAATTGTGCTTCAAAGAAGGGTTTAAGTTTATTCTGAAAAAATATCCATTTACTCATTTTCTTTGCTTTTACAAAATTCTGTAAAGTTTTTGTCTGTGCCACAATTTAATAATATCATCTTTATTATTTTTCTTTGGTGCCAGTTTTACCTTAATAACAGACAAAAAAATCACTATAGCTTGAATATTTATGATTTTCATTTTAAAAAAGTAAGCCATATATATATATTCCATATTTTTCACTGATTTTTTTTTTTAGTAATGTTATTCTGTAATGGATTTCTTTATTATTTGATTTTTCTTGATGATGAATTCCTTGAATGTCAAAATTGTTGACTATTTCTATGACATCAGTTTTAAAGTCAATTGCTAATCTTCAAGTAATAACCTTTGTCCTCTCCATATATGTCCATAATCCTATTCTTTTATTCTATTTATTAATTTTCTTAATAAAAATGTTGAAATGTTTGTAATCCACATTTGTCTATATCCCATTTGGCTTTCCACATTACATATTTATTATATGAGTTGAATAGATGTCTATATCCCATTTGGCTTTCCACATTACATATTTATTATACGAGTTGAATAGATAGGATTACAATATTTATCTGATTTATCAATATGAGACCAGTATGCTTCACCTAATCACATTTTCACTGCAACATTCAGTCACATACAGATATTTCCTAAAAAATTATTGTAAATATTTTAGTAAGCTCATATTTTCCAAATTAAAATGATTAACTGAATCAAAGACTTTATCTCATTAATAAACACTTATAAAAGTTATTTCTGGTATTTTCTATTTTTACAATAAGCAATGATGGTTTTAGTTTTCCAATCTTTCTCAAATAAGTGTGTATATCTGAAAGTTCTCTTACAAAAAAAAACTTTAATCTGTGATATATGATTTTCATAATAATCTTATTTACATATGATATAATAGATGCGTAATGCTAATTTTAATTTTTTGTTAAAATTAATTTTATTTTTTAAAATTAACTTACATTTTTAAATAATTACTATATTTTTTAACATTATTCAAGGCACTCAAAATATTAATAACCATAAATTTGTTTTCCATTAGTTATAGCAGAACTTCAACAGAATTTGTTTTCTAGTTCATTTGATAGATTCTTAGAATTAATGTTATATTTGAAATATATGTTGCTGAACCTTTGATTAATTTGAATTATATTAATAAGTTTTATTATTTTATGTTGTTTCAGGATTTATATGAGATGGTTATCTTGAAATGTTAATTATAGACTTTTGAGGGAAATAATTATCACAAGTAGTCAATGAATATTAGACGGTCTGCTTGGCACTAATTTCTATCCAATGTCTTCCTACTACCATATAATCCATAGTTAAACTAATGGTTTGAAACTTTCAAGTATTCTAAGATTTTGAATCAATTCATTTTGTGTATATAACTAAATGTAGATTGGTATTAGGTCATAAATTACATTCCTTAAGATCTCATTTAAGAACTAAAATGTAGACATTTGGGGTTCAATATTTTTTCTTGCTAAATCAATATATAATTTCTAATATAGTAATTCTCTAAATTTCTTATCATTTGCATTTTGTTTTTGGCAGTCATACCTATGGTTGATTAACTGTAAAATAAATTTCTATTTTTATCATAAAATTAAAGTAAAATTTGATATTCCAAATTTTTGGAAACAAAATTCTCTGTTTCTGTGTTTTAAAAGAAAACATTAAATACATTATTATTTAGTATTGACAATTTATCTAAACAGTTGAATAGAACTAGTGACATCTCTTTACATACAAGAGATTCATAAATGTAGACAATAGTAAAATGATTTTATACTTTTATGGCTAGTTTCTAACAAATTAGCCTTCTTTTCTATTTCATTTTTATTAATTTTATAAGTTCTTACATTTGTGGATTCTGAAACTGCAATAAAAATATTTTTAATATTATTAATTAACATAATGAAAGAAAAAAATCAATAAATGCAAGTGAATGAAAGTGTTGTGATTGTGTTCAAACATTACTTCATCTCAGAAGAAACTGGGAATAGAATTAATTAATTAACATTTCTATTGTAGCTTAAAGAGACAAATCTGACAAAATCATTCAATCATCAATTAATAATTTATTTTTATAAAAGTAAAAGTTCTATTGGACATTGAATTAAATAACAAAAGGTCTTATACCATCTATATAATATTTAGGGCATTCTATTTGTATGGACTGTTTCATTGTTGCTATTATTACCATTATTAAAATTGTAATATTTGGTTAAATATAATTTTTAAATATTTATTCATTTAATGTAAAAAAAATGTAATTGTAAATATTAATATAAATAATTTAAATGTGGATTAAGTAGAAGATTTTTATAGACTCAGATTTAAGTATTAATATTTTAATATTTCTTCTAGTATGTTTTTATAAATGAATTACTAGAAATAGATATTTAAAGCTGAAATTATACCATGTAATAATAGTATTAATGTCAGTTTTATGACTTTTATAAAACTTTGGTAATAAATTACTTTACGCATGATTTTTGTAATTAGTATTTTGTTTAAATTACATCATAACTGAAATTAATTTTAAAAATGTAAAAAAAAAGTATATTAAAGTATTAATATTTAAGTGCATATATTTATATTTTTAAAAAAAATTCATAATATAAACTTTTTTATTTTCTGAAAACTCTGCAAGGTTAAGATTCTCTCATTTCTATCACCATAACCAAATTTACTCACAGCATTTTCATCTTTCAATTATTTATTAAGAAGAAGGTGGAACCACCTTTTTCTTGTTAAATTCTCTGTCTCAGTGCTTGATCTGATTGGCTGGTGATAGTCATAAGCGCTTGAAAAGTTTGCACTCTCTCAGTTTAGTTTCAATACCGTCTGCACTTTATAAAGTAAATATTATTATTTATTAAGCTGAAAGTGATGTAGGTAAATTTGGTTATGGTGATAGAAATTAGTGGGGACATAGACTTGTAGAGTTTGAAAAAAAGAAAAACTTTATATTATGAATTATTTCCTTGATACATCCAAATAAAAAATATAACAGAATTAGATATTTTGGCTAACAGAAAATATGTATTTCAAAATTGTAATGTTCTTACTAAATTCCACACAGGAAGTGATCACTGATTGGCAAGATGTAAGATGCACATTAATGCAAATCTAGAAACAAAAACTATTTAAAAAAAAAAGTATTCATGGTTGATATTTTTATTCTCCACAAATATTCCAATGAATTTAAATTAAAATTGCAAATCATTTCTTCAATATTATCGGATTTTGAATCTTATTTGAATGGATCAGTAGGAAGATAAGTGATACATTTTTAAAAACTGCACAATTATGAATTATACAACTAAGATAAGACAATTTATGAAAAAAAGAAAGATTATGAAAATATATAAAAATGATGTATTAAGAAGGATTGTATATCTAGAATTTTGTAAAATGGTCTAAAAAAAGTTAAAAATAAAATAAAATAAAATTATAAGGCAACAAGAAAAGCTATAGAGAGAATAAAAGTCTCAAAAGTGTAAAACATCTTGTTATTGGTAGAAATCTTTCTGTGGTAATAAATAAAGATGAAACTATTACTAAAAAAAAAGATGGCATCATGAAATATGTAGGAGAGTTCTATAAAGAATTACATAGCAATAAACCTGAAATTTTAAATAAAGAAATGAGATATGCACTTAAATTTATAAAGAAGGATAAAATTCCACATAATAATCAATATCTTAAAATAAGCAGGAAAAGAAACAGAAGAAACTTTGGCAAAGTTATATAATAAATGTTTAAATGATAAAGATGTACCAGATGATTGAAAAATTGTAGTAGTATATTAATATTTTAAAGAGGTGATAAAAATATTAAAAATTTCAAACCTATTAGTCTTTTATAAGCTCTATAATAATATTTTTACAATAATTATAACTTAACTACAGAAAACTGTGAATATTAACCAAACAAAAGATCAATCTTGATTTAAAAGTAGTTTTAGTACAGTAAATCATATCCAAATACTGACAAAAGTTATAGAAAGGAGCAATGAATATGAATTGTCATTATGCTTTGAATTTGTAAATTATAAAAAAGCATTTGATTCTATAAACATTTCTTCAGAGATTAAAGCAATGGATCATCAAGGTATTGACTCAGGATATTGTCTTATCCTGAAAAATATTTATAGAAATGGAACAACAATAATGAAATCACATAATGATACTACAACAATTAACATTGAGAAGGGTACATGACAGTTTGATTTGATATCTCCAAACCTTTTTACAGCAGTTTTGCAAAAAGTATTTTGTGGATTGAAATGGAAAGCTAAGGGACTAAAAGTAAATGAAGATTATTTAAATCATCTAGATTTAGCAGAAGATGCAGTTTTATTTTTTTTTTGCAAATAATACTTCAGAGCTTCAGGAAATGTTGCAAGAGTTATCAGATCAAGGTAAGAATGTAGAATTAAAGGTAAATGTTAAAAAGACTAAATTAATGTTCAAGAGATTTTTCAAAAAAAATAAAATAAAGATTGGTAATGATGAATTAGAAGAAGTTAACAACTACAAATATTTTGGTCAGTTTATTACTATAGATGAAAACATAATGGATAAAATTATTCATAGAATTAAACTTGGTTGGAGTGTTTTTGATAGAAATAACAATATTAAAAGGAAATATGCCTTTATATTTAAAAAGGAAGGTTTTAATAAATGTATGTTACCAGTTCTTACTTAAGGATCTGAAATGTGGACATTTAACAGAAGTGCAATACCGAAACTTCAAACCACCAAACAAAGCATGGAGGGATGTATGTTAGGAGTATTAAGAAGAGATCAAAAATAAATTACCTGGGGTGTTACTGGCATCATTGAAAGAATTAAGAAATTGAAGTGGAATAGGGATGGACATATTGTTAGAAGAGATGATAATAAATGGATAGTTGAAATTTTAAACTGGATTCCAAATGATTGTAAAAGACTTAAAAAGAGACCACATGTGAGATGAATGGATGAAATGAGAATGTATGATGAGGTGACATGGAGAAGAGAGGCTAGTAATCAGAGAAAATGGATTGAACTTAGAGAGACCTTTATTACATTGGTAGTGATTGAAAATAATGATGATCTATATTAAAAAATCTTTGCCTCAAGGTCAGTAGAATAACTAAACAATAAAATACTATGACCAAAAAATAACACTAAATCGTCACCACTACTATTCTATCTTACTTGAAATATTCATTGCACAATTTAATTTAGAACTTCAATTTAAAGCAAGATCAACATTTTAATTTAAATATGTTGCCCTTTAATAAACTATGAGTTTTGAATTAAATGCTTTCCTTTAATTACTTGTATATATGTACAAATTGGAAAAAACAGCCTGAAAGAATAAATAGATATCCATTTAATAAGCAATATTTGATGACTAAATAGTTTGGACATGAATCAGCATTCCTGAAAAAAGCCTATGCATGCATAAAACATCTTGTATATTTTCATTTTGTATTTGAAACCATGAATATAGGATGGCAGACTATGTCATTTATCTCTACATTATTAAGAATCTTTAGTTAGTCTTAATTATACTTCTTATTGCAACTATCATTATTAATATTAATGAAAGTATATAAAACAATTTTGTAAAAGCAAAGAATTCTCCTCCAGCATTTTATAAAAGAACAATGAAAAAGATTTTAATCCAATAAACATACGACTTATTTGCAGAGCATTATTGAATGGGTAGAGGCATTATCCATAGCAAGTTACCTGGAAAAAAAATTATAAGTATGATTAAAATTTGGCTAAAAAGTTTTATCAGGTTGAGATTTTAACTTATGTCATAAGCATGCCCATTTTATGGGCTACCCAACAACAAATAATTATTTTATAGTTGCATGAATGTTTATAAATTTCATATTTCAAAAATAAATATGAATGCATACGGTAGTATCAAACTATTCTTAATAAGAGGTAAAACAACAATTAGAAAAAATATTCAAACTCTCATCAATCAACGATTAAAATTTCTATTGTGTGATGTCGTATACGCCATTGTTATTCTATAGGGATTGTTTGAAAAATCTTTGCTTTGCAAGAAGTTATTTAAAAACTAGTTTACCATTTTTGCCTACACATATTTATATAAATATGTGTAGTTATATACATAATTGTGGTCAAATATTGTACGTAGACTTGACTTAAATTATCCATTGCAGATCAAAAGCCTCTCCAACATTTTTTTCTCACAAAGGATTGAAGAATTTATTCACTAAGCTAGTTAGTTATTTGGGTGATTATAATAATATTTTGTGTATTTTTTTCCAATTTTTTACCTGAGAATGGCTATGTATCCATTTTAGGACTAATAATTCAATGGGTATACGACTTGACTATGAACTATATACCTGTTAAAGAACATAGTCGTAAATTATCTAGTGTCTAAAAAAAATCCCAACATTATCCAGATCTTCAACAACAAGTAATGGAGTTATCAAATATATGGTCTAAACACTATTAAATACCATAAGGATCTTTCTAAGGAGTGTTGTGTGTGTGTGTGTGTGTAATATATTTATATATGATTGTTTATATTTTTAATAGTTAATAATTTCAAATTATTCTTTCTTTTAAGCATTGTATAATTCTAAATATAGTTTTCTTTCATGATTTTCAAAGATTTAATGAAGATAATTAAAACTAAAAATAACCATTTGTAAGAAATCGTATATTACTCAAAACTTTCAAGATAAAAATAATTCAATTAATTGCAAAAGATTTATAGAGTCGAGGAAGAAATAGGATTTTGAAAAATAGTTTGTGATGTTATAAGAATTATTGCAGAAAGATTCAAAGCCAACTGGCAGTGCATCAAATCTTTAAATATAAATTAGCCAAAGTATCTTTTGAAGTTAGTAATTCAAATAAGAGGATTTAATAGTAATACTGAATTTAAATTTAAGAAAAGTCGTAGTAATTCATTTGCAAAAAGGCTAATTATTATTTGTGTGTGTGCTGTTTATCCTAATATAGAAAGTCATGGAGTCAAGAAATAAAACTATTGATTTTCATCATTCAGGAAAGAAATATGGCTTTCATCAACAAAATAAAACTATTGGGTCTTGACATAATAATTTGATTTGGTTATTTGAACAATTGGTCATGTAATAAATAAACAAACTAATATTTGAGTATCAGAAATAATCCAACATATTCATTGTTAAATGTTTTCAGAAAAATTTAAACTTTATATAAATTTTTCAAATACATTCAAACTGTTAATAATAGCATATAGGTGCTGCTGGTTTAATCAATAATAATACTAGCAATAGATCTTTAGATTTGTGAGTACTGATTTAAACCTAATTGGTTTGGTAAGAAAATTGCTTTAAATTCAATATTTATAAATTTAAAGAACCGAGGTTTGGTGCATTTTCCATTACTATTATTGCTCAGGCCAGCAATGTCTGACAGAGGAGAATAATATCACTCAAAATATTGTTATATACTAATCTGAATGTTCTTACTAATAGTTGAATATTTGAAAACCAGGCACTCTTCACAAACCTGGAGTTTTAATTATAAATATAGGGGATTTGAATTTAGACTTTCAAGCACCCACCAACTATTCACACTATCTCATACAACTGATACACATGACCACACACATGTAGAAAAGATAAATAATCACCAATATATGTATTTCATGCTAAACCAGAACTCATCAGTTGGTCCAGATTATCATCTTCCACACACACATATATATAATCAGTGCTCAGTTTATATTAATAGTTGAATGTATTTGAAAAGTTTAAATAAACTTTGATTTAAAAAAATATTGATAATGAAAATAGTCCAATATATAAATATGGATTTATTTAAAGTGGAATTTTGATGTCTAATAATAAAATATTATGGCAAGTTTAAATAAATAAGTATATAAATAACATTTTTATTTTGTGATTTAATCACATTGATATTTACCCTAAAATCAGATCTGAAATAAATGAAGTGATCTACTGGTCATCTTTAATATATTTGCCATAGAATTATAGTTATCATATAATAAATGGCACTAAAATATATAGTTGCTGCTCTAGTATACTACATACATTGCTATACAAATAGGTTAACTTGTATTTAAAACCTTTGAATATTTGAAATTTCAGATATTAACTTGAATATTATACAAAAAAGTAAAGTTAACTGAATTATCCTCACTAATGCAAGCCATTATCCAAAAATAAACTAATATGTATAATTGATAGCATTACCATCCAGTGTCCATTGAATTATTCACAATGCAATAGATAATTTTGTAGTAAAATGTAAGAATTTATTACTTCTAATGCAGATTTTGAGTATAAACTAAACGTCAACTGATGTTATTTAATGTTATCAAACAAATTATGCTCTTACTAATTATTAAAGACATAAATGTTACATATGTGGATGCTTTAATTTCTTAAAGCTTATCTGTATCCTCTTTGCCAATCAGTCTTATTACTATTGCAATACTTAGAAATATATAAAAAAAAATGTGGTGACTTTAATGAAGAATTTGAAAAATAGAATGTGGATAGTACTTGAAATGTAATAAAACATTTTAGCATTATTAAAATTAAAATCTATCAAATTCTATATAGAAAATATAGGAGTTTTCATATAATTTAACAGATTCTTTGGCACATTTCTCATTAACAAAATCAATGCTCCTTATCATTCCAAAAAATGTATTATTATCACTGCTGAGAAAAAAGATAATTTGTCATAAACAGAAAAATGCATGTCAATCCATGCAATGTAAATTTATTAAAAAATATTAAACTAAAAAAAAAACAGAATATAAAGAAATAAGAAAAATTTATGATGAAGTGGTGATGATCTAGAAGTTGGTTAAAATGATAAGATACATTTTCTAGGGTCAAGTAAATTTTTAGTATTTTCAAATTTAACAAAATAATAAAATATTATAGCAATTTTATTTAAGTAATTATGTAGATAACATTTAATAACAACAATGTGAACTTTGTTGAGAAGATTTTATGTAAGTCAAGAATTTTATAGATTTATCATTTAAAATAGAAATATAATCTTTAATGTTCTAATAGTTTTTTAAACAAAATTTAATCACAATACTAATGCAAGAAATTTTACATCTTTTTTCCTAATCATTTGTGATCAACTGCCCTACAGACTTAAGATGCTTATGCAATTTATTTATTATAAAAGTAAAAGATATTGTATATTATTAACCAATCAACTCTTTTAGGAAAGATTTCAATTAGTAGCTGGAGCTATTTTAAAAATAGCTTAAGATAATATTTATTCTTCATATAAAATGCATTATGCTACAATATATATATATATATATATATATATATATATATATATATATATATATATATATATATATATATATATATATATATATATATATATATATATATATCAAAGCACTTTATAAACCAATAAAAATATTATACAACTCTATCATATGAATTCAGATTACACATTGTATGTGAGAAAAGCATATTATATTCTCATCCAATTTTGTTAATATTCTCTAGTATTTAGTATGTCAGTCTTTCTCAAATAATCACATAATCAACTAATTATCTTATATGATAAATATAGTTAACCTTCATAGAATGAAGAAGATTCTTTACAATCTCTATTTAACCACTAATCATTAATTTTATCCTGTGTACTAAGTTTTTAGTCAGTTTAAGTGTAAATGATTTTTGTTGTAATATATTAACCATATAATTTTTACAAGATTATCAACTGTACTTATAACAACAACACAAATAATGAAAAAAAAATATCTGTAAAATTCAGCAATATTTTTTCTTACCTAATAGTCAAAAGGGTCAACAAACATATCTGTGTTACAATTAACTACATGAATTGTTTAAGAATATGTTAACATAGGATCATAATATATTTAGAATCATAATATATGCATATTATAAGTTTTGGTAAACAGTTATGTAATATGGCGAATAATAACATATTACTAAAAAAACATATATACATTATTAATATTAATGGTCATGTTTCACTATGGCTAGTGAAATTTGAAATAATTTAAAATCTTCATACACAAATAATAAATTATAATTTTGGTTATGATTGCAAGATGGTTTTAAAATGCATAAGAAAAAACTGATAATCTCAAAACAGTAGTATCATTAACAATCTCAGATATAATACTAATCCATAAAATATGTAATTGTTAATCATTTATTAACATTCTTTAATAGTTTGATTAAGTAACATGTTAATATGCCTCATATTAGCAAAAAATAGTGTTCATCATTAATGAAATTCTTCATCAATCATTTGAAACCTACATCAATTTAAAATATATATGCTATAAGTTTTGCTACAATGGAACTATATAAGGTTTGACTCTTTTGATTAACAAAACTTTTATCTGTTTTCTTGCATTGCCAGGAAGATGCATACATCATTCCATTTTAGCTCATTATGAAGAGTTAATGCATCTTATGTTATAGCAATACATATTATTTAAAAGAACTTTTGACAAAATTAATTTCCAGATAAAATCAATTGAAATAAGAAAACATAAAATAAAACAAAACAAATATTCTTGAACTTTCTCCAAATTTTCATTTAACAAAATATATCATGTATATTTATTATCTTTTCCTTTCTCTATTTTTTAATGATTTGATTCTGAGAGAATTCGTGAATTTTATTCTTGTTACAATTGTTTAAGTTATTGAAAAAAAAGATATTACTAAAAGATATCACAATCAATCAAATCTTAAAACAATGCCTTAAAAATTTCTGATTGTTTGTCTTATCTTTATCTATGAATAAATAATCAACACAGTAGATTTTACTTGGAAGATAGATTTACTGTAGTGATACATATCTAGAAATTTAAACTGAAATTCTGGGAAGATAAAAAGAATATCTTCATAGCATTTCCTACTAAATTCCTTGATATATCAAAGTAATTAAATTAAACTCTATAATAAATAAAATTATTAGTGGCATTTTTTCTAAAACTTTTGAGGACAAAGACAAAATATGTTAATCTACTCATGGTTCAAATAGGGATTTATATCCTTTTTGAAATTTTTAATAATGATAATAATAAATGTTAATGAACACATAAAATATATTTTATGGGATTGTACATGTGTCATGAAATATTGAAAACCTAAATAAAAAAAACAAATTTGGAACAATTGATCTTAAATCATTAATCAATTCCTTAATATTACATGGAATGTGCTGATCCGCGTGCACTGCAAAATGTAGAATTTTTATTTATTTGGATACAAATGAATTATTTACCAGTCCATCACAATTATCATTTATCTGTTCCAACCTACAATATGATATTTTTATCAATAATTTTCTTAAAATGCAGACATATTATATTTTGGATACTGCAACACAAAATTTTTAATATATGTAATATTATGGAGAAGGCTGTAATTTTTGTTGGGATCAAATTAGTATGATATCTTTTCTACAGAAATTTACCTAAATAAGTATCATTGTCAAATTTTTAATGACTTTGAATTTTGTGTAGCTTGGGTAAAAAAATACTTCCATCTATTATGGAATAATGTATTTACCTATTAACATACTATCAGTTCCCATACTTTCAATAATCCCTCAAATTAGATTATAATGCAAGTTTTTCAGTGGTAGATTAAAAAATTATCAAGGATGCACAGGTGTTTTCAATACATAAATATTTTGTCATATAAGTCAGTTTGCAAACATTGATGAAAGTAATACTATAGGAAATTAAAGTATGTTACAGAAAATCTATTTACAAAAATGTGATTTCACTGCATATTTTTCATTAGAGTCCTTACAAATATAAAAAGAATTTGACATCTGTAATTTTACTCATTGATTACAAAAATTGCATCTTTCTATTCTAGTATCATAAAGATCAAAGGAAAATACTTCAGGAATTTGTTATGTAATGTACAACCCAGATGATTTGTAAATGGATATTTATTCATAGATTACATAGTCACTATTGTTGTAGAAATGAAATAAAAATATTTAATAATTATATCAATTAAAATATAAGGTAGTTTTATAATAGTGTGTTGAAACCACCTGAGGGCATTATTTCTATGATGGCACACATAAATATGCCGTTTAGGTGGCCTCCGCTATTGAACATTCTATTTCTAATGTGTAAGCCAAGAAATAGTCCATTGTACATGGTGGCTGTGTCTATTTATATGCTAATGTGCAGAAACATGATGTTTAATCTGCCACAGAAGCTATCACATACAGCTCAGATTTGTGTTACACATTTTTTATGTGTGTTCACATTTCACTTTTGGGTACAGTATTGTGTGAGGGTGGCTGGAATTCCAAATGTCAAAAATATTTTAATATTCATTAAGACCTTCTCCCCCTCTATCTCCCATGTTTTATGAATGTCTACTAACAATTATGAACATAGTCTCATGCTTCCATAACCCATGTTTTCTGCTCACAAATTTTGGCAAGTGTAGTGCAAGTGCGATTTTGATCAAATCACACTCTAAGTCACATTTCTGCAAGAACAACTGTGAGCTTAATAAAATGGCTGAAATAGTAGAGTTTCCAAATGTCACAGTTCTCTGACTGCTGGAAATGATATCAAACAAAAGATCTTGAAGCTATAAGCATGGTGTTTCTGAAGAGCCAAAAAATTTGGTTTTAATTGCCGTATATTGTAATTACGATAAAAAGTTAGTCAACCTTTGAGTTGCATTCCGTTTTGTTAAGAATTGTAATCCCCCCCAAAAAAGTTTAACTTTTTTTTATAAATAATTTTATTGAAAAAACCATATGTAATAATGATACAATTGTAAATCAAAGGTAATAGTTATCCATGTTAGTCAGGCAACCAAATGTTCTGATGTGGTTACTGGTGTTGTTAATCCAGCTTAATCAGGCTCCACGTGTTGTCAAATAAAAATCTGGAAGAGATTATTCTGTCCTTATTGCGAAATTCCTTTAGCTTGGAAATGAATGTGTCTTCAGGCTTGGGATTAGGAAAGGTAAACTTGTTGTGGCATCTGGCCAACCAGATGGCATAAGTCAGAAAGGTTGAGAGTCTTGTGGTGACATAATCCCTGGACAGGAAGCAGCATTTAATATTTAAGATTTTGTTCAGGGAAATGTGGCAGTGGTAAGTAATGAAAGTTCTGATTTTGTCATATGCTGGGCAATCATTTATCATATGATCAAAGGTTTCACAGGTTCTATGGCAGTTGTGACACATAGGATCTATATTCTTGAGGAATCTCCTGTAGTACAGGAACCAGTTTGTCTGGAGTGAATTCAGGTTGATTTTTACGAGAAAGTCCAGGAACCTTGGCTCCAGCTTGAGATGCTTGAAAAACCTGGTGACCACGTGATTGTTACCACCGAGGTAAGGAATGGTAGAGTTTTGTGTGGGAAATAGCAGGCCATGAGCATCCCAAATGGAGATTTTTTGTCTGAATACTAGGGAAGAGTGGCCATTGTGAGCGAAAAGGTAGTCAAGTATCTGATTTAGCCAGCTTATCTTTGAAGGTAGAGGTCTGTCAGATGGAATGACTGGTTGTTCTGCTACAATCTGGGGAAATTTCTTTTGTAGGATGTGGATCAGAGAGTGGCACTTTTGGTAATATATAGAAAATGTAGCATGCAACGACATACCATTATTTTTACTATGTCGCTGCATGCGTTCAATTCCTATGGCCGCTGTTTTACCATTCCACAACAGCCATGCACAGATTCGGTTGATTTTTGTATTGAAAGTCTTTGTCATGTTAATTATGGGTAGATAGTAGCTAATCTTTGCCATTACCTTGATATTGAGGAGAGAGATTTTCCCTTGCAGTGATAAATAAATCTTGGCAAGGTTTTTAACTGTGTTGGTGGCGGCTTCAATGATAGAATTCTGTATTTGCATCGACATGGCTTGCGGTGACTTGTATATGGGAAACCCCAAAAAGTTTTGGGGGTCTGCTGAGAAAGGCGATGATATCTTCTTGCTGGTGTTGATTTTCCAGGCCGATGACTTGTTGAGGTTTAAGGAAAGTTTGGAGGATTCGGAAAATTTGTTGATTATTTGTATGAGAGGTTTTAGATATTTTTGGGAAGGTAAGGTGACAAGGACATCATCCATGTAGGCAAATGCTTTACAATGTTTCTTCAGCTGGGTATATAGATTCCTGGAAGTTCTGCCTCAATCTGTTTAAGAAGGGGGTTTAAGTAGAGTATAAATAGGAGACCGCTAAGTGGAGATCCTTGGGGTATGGATTTTGAAGGAATAAAACCATCTGTAAAGAAACCATTCAGGGAAATGTGGACCAATCTGTTGTTTAGTAGATTGTCCAATATCTGAATGATTTGAGTAGGAATGTCTAGTGCTGAGAGGCAATTGAGCAGGATGTTGACATCTACTGAATCAAATGCTTCAGAGATGTCTAGCTGAATGGCAATGGGTTTGTATAGATTCTTGGATCTGATATGATCACAAAGAATTTTTACCTCCCCGATTGCAGAGAGTGTGGATGAGCCCTTCTTTGCAAATTGCAACTGGGATATGTTGTCCAGAATAACATCTTGTATTTTCTCCTTGATCACACCTTCAATGACCTTTAACAGGATTGGGGTCATGGAGATTGGTCTTATGCTAGATAGAGCAGATGCATCCCGGTTTTTCTTAACAAAGGGGACCATTGCTATGGGATAAAGTTTGGGGATGATTTTTTTGCTGTTTGCAAGATGGTTAATTAGTTTTAATACTATGGGAGCTGTGAAATTCTCAAGGTGCATAAGTATGAACTTTGGAATGCCATGTAGTTCTGGATGGACATTGGACGGTAGGGCGGCCAAGCGGTTTTTGATGTTTGATATCGTTATTCCATGTTCATTGTTTTGCGATGTCTCATGCCACTGATTTGTGGGGTAGGTAACAGAGTTTGATAGGCGGTTTTTGAAATATGACTCTATTTGAATGAGCATTTGGTTGCCAGAGGTATGGCTACCACCGATGAGGAGGGACAAAGGAGTTTTTTTGTTTCTTCCTTGCTCCTAGAGCCCATCTGAGATAGCCATGTGTCCAGCAGTGTTGGCCAGGTAAGTATAACCTAGCATTCTTTGTTGCTATTATTTCAGCAATCGCAGCTTGTTTCTGCTTGTACTGTGTTTTAAGTAATAGGAGATTGTCTGTAGTACCATCACTTGAGAAATTTTTAATCCTATGGTGAAGCAAATCAAGCTCATTCATCAGGGTTGTTGACCCTTTATGTTTTTTGGTGTGCTGTAAGATTATGGTTTGGAGGATGCCTGTGAAGGCGAACCAAGCTTCCTCAGGATTTATGTTAAGAATGTCAATTTTTTCAAAGAGTATGTAGGCATCTGAGAAGACAGCTTCCGTGGCAGTAGCTTTTGTTATGATTCTTATTGTTTTATTGTAGTCTATGGGAGTGTAGGAGTCCAGATCTAGAGACGCTATCAGGGCAAGATGGTCTGAGAAGGGAACGGGTTGAAGCTTGGCTTCCAAACCATAGTGCAGCTCTGAGGTGTAAAACATTAGGTCAATCAGTGTTCTAGAGCTCTTCATATAGAATGAGTATGCATCCACAGGGAAGAAACCTCTGCCATTTATGAAACCCCTGGCTAAGAGATGGAGGTATTTCCATGTGAACACATCATATTGCAGGTTGAAGTCCCCCAAGAGGATTGTAGGGCCTGTGTTGTTTGCAGTGATGAGATTTATGGTGTGTATTATTCTAGAATAAGTCAATGGGTTGTTCTGGCAGTATACGTATATTGCAATGAATTCACTAGATTGGTATATAAGCTTGATTGCAATGAGATTGGCATCATGGTAAAGCACTTTATAGGAAGAAGGTGGTTTCCTGTTATTAATGATGATTCCTACCCCTCCAGCAGCTGATGTATTAGTAGACAGAAGAGTGAAGCCCAGTTTTGAAAGTTCGAGAATTATGTGAGGTTTGGAGTTTAGGTGATATTTGGTCTCTCCTAAGAATAAAATATGAGGAGATGTAAGAAGGAAAAAATGCCTAATCGCATATAAATGGTCAGTAGAATTAATTCCCCTGATGTTAAGACCAATGATTTGGCACTTGATCCTATCCATAAAGATTATTGCTGCTTGGTTTTACCGCCAGCGGAATCTTTGATTGAAGGTTGTAATGGTCCTTGTGATCACTGAATTTCTGATCTGCCAAGAATGGCCTGTGGAAATCAGCTCTAAAGAGCTCAGTTTCATTGTGTGATTCATGACTGAGAGAGTTTTTTGGTGTGCTTTGTACCTTCCTCTTGTTTTTTCCAGAATAGAATTTACACTGTAGGGAAAGGAGAACTTTAGGTAGTTTGGCTCGGAAGCAGGAGATAGGTGTAAGTCCTCTTCTTCAGAGTAGGCCTTTGAATGTTTGGAAGATTTTTGTTTATTATTAGCATTAGGGGGTAGGTTGAGATCCATGTCTGAGACATAGTCGGAGATGGGTGGTGAAGATCTATTTTTTGTAGGTGTGGGAGCTTTCATATGGGATGAATTTGTATAGGATATTGATAGTTTCGAAGCGTCCATTATAAAGTTTAACTTTTTGTTGTAAATGTTACTGTTAAATGGAAATATATTTATTTGTAATTAAAAAAAAAAAAGTTGATTTCATAGAATACAAACTGAAAATAAAAGTAATGAAAAGAATAAAAAGTAACTACTTTTTAAAATTAATTTTGATTTATGTATAAACAACAAAAAAAAAATCCTGGCCCCCCGGCAACATTATATTTATCTTTGTTTACAAACAAACCACACCCTTCAGCTATTTCAACAAACTATTATAAAACTACCAAATATAATACATTATCAAATAATATAAAGTTTTTTTTTTTTACTTCTACCATTAATATAAAACAAAATAGAAATTCATATAACATCACAATACTTGTTAAAAAAAAAAACATTTTACTAAAATTCTTCCACAATCATGGTTTCATCTAATGATGATAAAACCATGGTGTAAAAGAATTTTAATAAAATTTTGTTTTTTAACTAGTATTGTGATGTTATAAGAATTTTGTATTTTATTTATAATTACTAGTATAGAATTAGGCTTTAATATTTAATTATCAATAATATATATATATATATATATGTATGTGGAATATAAACTCTTAGAGAGATAAAGTTCTGAAGTGTTAACAATATAAAAGTAATATCATCTTTATCAAAAACTGTCATGCTCAGTTACAAAGTTTCATTTTCATTTTACCATCTAAAATTTTATATAGATATGTAGATGGACAATGCTAACAAAAATTAATTTCAAATCAGCTGAGATGCTTTTTTTAGCTTCACTGAAATGGTTCACATTTAAATTTAATAGATAGAGTTAATTCCTACTCAAATTTAAATTCCTTAAAAATAAATGAACAAATATCAAATGTCCTAGCATTAAAAATATTTTACAACTTAGTATTTCAACAGCAGAGATATTTTTGTAACTTAATTGAATTGTTTTATATTTAAATTCAAAAGATGAAATTAATTTCTACTTAATTTAAAATACTTGTAAATAAACTACCAAATATCAGATATGTAATATAAAAATATTTTACAACTTGATAAATAGACAAAATAGGTATCAATTTATAGTTTAATGTCGTGATAGAAAAGAGGCTTAAGAAATAAGGTTTTTTTTTAATCATTCTGAGCCATCATTTGAATATTTAAAATTACATGATTTCTTAAGCAACTAAACATATGATTATTTATTTAAATTAAAATCTTTTTATATCAAAAACTTATTTTAATCCTGAATGCGAGATATAATAATTTCTCTTAAAATAATGAGGATGAATACTTTTATTTCTTTTGCCAAAAGACTCTAATCAGTCATTTCGTTTTTAGCAGATTCGTTAACATATAATCGACACAGATATATAAAAATTGTTACAAATAATCTACAATATTAATAAGCTCAGGTACATGAATTATTTTAACCAACGCATACATATATATTAAGTAAACGACAATCTTATTTTTAGAGATATTTTTTTCTAATAATGGTCCAATTAATGAGTATATTTTTTTTATTTTACACCCAAAAAAAAAATCACAGTATTTTTTCTTTTAAAAGTTCCCCCACCCTCCTTTTTACACTTGTTGATCTTTTAATTGGAAACAGATGTAGTGGCATGCTTTATATAAGTGAATTCAATCAGGGAAACACATTTTAAAAAATATGACTCATTAAAGTTGTACTCTGAACCTTTTAAAAACTACTACTGAATGCTTTAACAACAAATTGAACGCAAATTTTCAAACTTTTTGAACAAATGTTATATTTTTAAATAAACTAATTGTGCAATGTTTAAATAATCCTTTATATATAAAATACATTATTAATACAACATTTATTCTCAATTAAACGGAACACAATTGTGTAAGGGAGGAAAACTTACAATATTTTATGGAAGTCATTAAAAAATAATGTATTTTTTCCAAAAGAATAAATGTAAAAAATGTTTCTATTAAGTGTGTTCAAGGTCATATCAACGTACTATCGAGCTAGTTTGAAATTATATTAAATCCTTTAATTATTTTTTTTTTTTTTTAAAGAATTTTGGTAGAATAGTTTATATTAAAAATTATTACAGGGCAATTATTTTTAAAATAATATTCCTGATAATTGATGCCTATATGTACGCATATGTATATACAAGAATTAGTCTGATAAAAAAAGAGTACAAATTTTCTCCAGAACTAATAGTCATCATATATACACATATAAAAATTTGCAGGTGATTGGATTCAATATTCTGATTTTATTTTTTAAATGAAAGAAGAATTATATGGTGTATTGTTTAGGAAATCATATGACATCCATTACCAATGTTTCTTGTTAAAAATAAATGTCCAAACAAAAGTTTGTTATTGCTGGTGTCGTTTTCTACTTTACTTATTAGACAATTGTTCCATGAATCCTTAGAGCTTTATTTTTTAAATAATATATAGAAACACATTTGATATTTAATTAAATTTATTGATTTTTCAGTAACTTCTTGTTCTTGCAATGCATGATGTTTACATACAGGGATTTCATTGATCACATCCTCATTCATCAGAAATTTTTAGGATCCTGACAAAAAAATTGTAGAACTTATTTTGAAAAAACTTCCTGAAGTTTTACAAAAACTTAGTAAATAATAATATCACCTGTAAAATTCTATGCACTTTAATACAGTGGTAGATGTCTCATGTTTTCCTAAATAATCGTTTGTTTGATTATTTATAACATATTTAAGCTCCCAAAAAAATTCAATGTAATTTAAATATGGTAATTATTTTTTATCACTGTTGATAGAAACTAGAAAGTATTTAAACATTTTAAATTTATTATACAGTAATATTATATTTTATATCATAACTAATAATAATAATAACTACTTCATTATATGTAGTTTAAGCAAAGATGATTATTTGTATTTAATAATGATATGATTTTTTATTTAGAAGATTATGTCATGTTTGATGATAGTATCCTTTAACTACTGATACCACCATACTAAATAGTGTGGACTTAACAATATTTTCTTAATAATGCACTAAGTAATTTATTGTCTTTTTAATTATAAATATTATGTGAATTTAAAACTGAATTCCAGGGTTTTCATAAAAATCTTTTTCCTTCCAATTGAAAACATTCACAAAAAGTCTGGTAAATTAAAATGAATGTGTAGTAAAAATATGAACCAAACCAATAATTTGAATTTTCAAAATATTTTGTGATATTAAAAATATTAATAACATTTTGATGCAATTTATAAAACAAAAAAAAATCATGTTACAACTTTTGTTTTAATACATTAAAGATCAGCCTTTCAAGCTATTGTGCATGCGCTTTTTTATGAGTGTTAATAATAAATGAATACTTTCATTCCCAACACAAGATATAGTATTTATGAAAGAATAAAATGAATCACTTATTCTTTCCAACCCAAATCTTAAGTACTTGAAATGAAAGTGTGAGGATAGACCACTCACTTTAAATAACTGTTTACGATGTCTGAATGTGAATGACGTTGACGAAATTATCTAGAATTTACTAAATGTCTCTCTCAAATGAAACTTAAACATATGCAAATAAGCATTTATTTTTATATAGCACTATGTTTATAAATTGTAATACATTAAAAATCAGCCTTAGATGAAGCCATTACCTTGAGTTTGAAATCATTGAATCCCAATTAAGTAAGGGTATACTAGTTGTTTGAACACCACAGACTGAGATCAACCCAAAAATGTAGAGGAAAGCAACTAACACAGATGTGCACATGTTGTCTCTCCCAATAAGCTCCACAGAAATGGAACACAAAAGGAACAAATTGCAATAGTATTGGACAATAAATAAGGTGAAGAAACTACATCAGAAGATGGAAAGAAAATCTTGCCTGGTAAACCTTATCATTGGCCTTACTAGAGCATTGCTCATGATCAATATTGTCTGTACATTGGGAGTGATGGTGTGATTTTGGAGCTACCCAATAGTAGTTTTGGCTGCTTTTAGTTTATTATAAATGGAAAATTGGAAAATTTATTATGATGTATCTTGGTGGTAGTTCAAAGGATGCCTCAGATGATTCAGAATGAATAATTTTTCAATAAATTATGGAGTGTATGTAGCCAAGTTAAGTGTAGTACTGCTAGTCAACCTATTCTATTTTCACTTGTTATAACTTGTTTAGCCATTGAAAATTGATATTTACATGTAAAGAGGATGATGAAATTATCATTTACTGTTCAGATGGACAGCAACAAGCCATTATCTTAAGAAAAGATTTAGCTGCTTTCATTTTTGAATCCACACAAGGTACTAGATAGCAATAAGCCATTATCTTAAAAACAGAATTGCCTGGTTTTATTTTTGAACCACTCAACATACTAAACATTCTTTCATTATTGAAATCTTGATTAACATTGAATTTTCTGCTGTCTGGATATCATGCAAAGACAGAATAGAAAGTCATTCCATTGACTATAACTTGGACAGGGTGATGCCAAATATATGTTGAAGTGATGTAGGTGCTTACTTAAAGACCCCACCCATAAGCACCATGGGAATTAGCAAAGTGCACAATGAAGAAACCCAGAGTAACTTGAGCATTCAATACTTAGGGCCTGAAATTTACTGTTGATCCAATATTTACAAGCATAATGACTACATTGAGAGCAAATTACTGTTAGCTCAAATGATTATCTCAAGAGAAAACCAGAAGCTAATTCTGAAGACACTAAAGTCATTGATGAACTCAATCATTATAGATGTATGTTATGGAAATTAGAGTCTCTCCATAGTTGAAAAGATGATCAAAATATAAGAAGTTATAGGATGAGAATGGATATGGCCATATTGTGGTCCATTAAACAGAAAGATTTCTAATTCCACAAGTTTATAACCCTTATGAAGGTCCCTTTCCCCTTCATTAGGCATATAAGAAGGACTTCAAAAGTTGCAACTTAGGACACATAAAAATGGACCATTCACAATGGATGATTTCTCAAATGATGTTTCAAGGAAAAAAAGACAGATAAGTAATGGTACTAATATATACATATAGAAAATAAGTTATGATAATATAACAAAATGACATTAAAAGGCAGCTAGGTATACACTTTCACTACCTATTTATATATAATTTATTGGCCACTCAACCAAAGATGGGGATAGGCCAGCCAAGCTGCATAAAGTGCAATGGAAGCACCCATAAATGAACTGATGTGCAGAAGGTGCAAAAGGCATATCTTCAATTGATAAAAAAGGCTAATCAAAGAAACAAGAATATGACTGGAATTCAATATACCTTCAGAATAGGAGATAACATTTTAATTAAAAACCCTCATGTCAGCAAACAGATTGATAATATGTATAGTAAGTTCTACCATCTGTATAGAAGACTGTGCACAATAGTAATATAATCAGGTCCCAATGCATTTTGGTTAGATACAGAAAGGAGAAATTAGGGGCACTAATAATGCCTGAATTTGACAATCTCAATTATAAAATTGTCATACTCAACTGATATGAAAGCTAAAAAAAGGAAAGGAAAAGAGAGATATGTATGTATATAATAAAGTGCGGTTATGAGACATAATAAGGGTATACCCTTATAGATACCAGACCAAATATTGAGATATCTTAGAGCCACTTAAAACATTAGTCCACACCAAGGGATGGATGTTCTAATCTGCTGTTAGTCCTGAAAAGAAATCCAGTAAGACTCCATAGGAGCTGGATAGTGGATGACAGGTAAAAACATGTGCCATCTATAACAAAGATACCTTTATAGTAATGTGCTCAAAATACAAAACCATCAATAGTAAAAAAGAGAGAATGTTTGTCCCAACTTAAAACAATGTTTCAAAAAATGAATGAAAATACTAAAAAAAGAATTTACAGAGTGGTTTGCATAGTTGAGAGGTTACAAAGCAATAGAGATATTCTTCATCACCCTTCTTATAAAAAAGAGAGAAAACAACAACTTTAAATGCAAAATCCATGACATTATGTGTTAAAATTTTCATTAGAAATTAAATTTTAACCCTATAATGAAACAGACAGATCGAAGAATCGATCTTAGTTTCATGGTTGTCATTTAAGAACGGTAATTCTAAACCACTATTTACCCACAATGAGACTTTTTCTATTCCAAGCCACATAGATTTTAAGTTATTTATTTTGTGTTTGTTTAAAAAGAATTTAATGTAAAGAATATGAGTATAAATGTCACAAATCATGGTGAATAATATTCGTGTGTGTGTGGCTTGTGGATTTATATTAGCTCAATTTAAAAGTTTCAATTGCGTGTATATTTTCTTTAAATTTTAATTTTGCAAATTATACAAAGTCATTTAAAAATGCTGATCAAAACTCACATTCCTTTGATCAGTATTTTTAATCAAAATCTTACTTGAACAAATGTATAGAATAATTAATTTGTACTTCGATAAATTAAGATAATGAATGTATATTTTTGTATTCACGAATTCCGAGGTAATTGTTTTGTCAATTTAGAATCATGTATTAAATTTAAAAATAAATGAGAAACGTAGAACTCTTATCAAGAAAGGCAAATGCTATCGTATAGTCAAAAATTAGATATTGCTGGAGGCCGAAAATCAAAGGAGGCGGAGTTATGAACAAAAACTAGGCAGAAAGGTCAACCATAACCATCTTAAATATAAGATAGACACTCTAACTTTTGACTTGGCTGTGCTTAGATCGTTTCAAGCTACAGCAAGGTAGTTGTGCCAGAAAAATCACTTCAACTGTTATTAAGAAGTTACCCGGTAAACTGCAATCATGATGGGCTAAATCCAAGATGCTGATCCCTGTTCTGCCAATTTAAATCTTTCATACCGCTGATCTGTAATGTTTTCCGTGCTTCCAGTCTTCCAAATTCCAACATTTAAATTAACCATGCCTTTCTAAGAAATTCAAAATGCGCGCCTATGTTCTTCATACATATCACTGCAAGAAGAAAAGCCGGACGAAGAAAGAATGGTAACTTTTGTTACATGAACTTTTTAACTTTCCTCTCAGTAATAATTTTATATTTAATCTGTTAACCTAATTAATTGCATGTAAATTTCTTGTTTTCCATTTGAAAATGATACACTAAAACCTGTCAGCAAATTTCTTCTCTAATATTTCTGTGCTCTAGTCTTTAGATGATAATTATTAATATTTGTGCCTACTAATAATCCATTTGTGAATACATTTATATTTTTACTATTACTTATTTTACAAACAAAACGAGGCCAATAAGAATATTTCTCAACTCTAGTTAAAGTCAGTAAAGTTTATCTCATAATATTTATTATATTCATTTTAAAGGTAGTTTTCTTTTATCGAACTAAAAATTGTTTCATATGTTGAGTTAAGAAATATTCAAGTATTTTATTGTTTCTTTTACTTCATCATGATATTTTAATCTATACTCCAAATCTCAAATACTTAAAATAGTCTAAAATTTTATTATAATTTTTTATATATTATTACGGAGTAAGAATAATAAGTGAATATTTTTTGCTATTATTACCTTCCGAACAATCTGGGGAGTTATGGGTTTCAGAGTGAAATTAATTAATTATTACTTTTGCGATCGTTTGATTTCGCCATGTTTTATTGAATAGTTATATCGGACTGTTGCGTAGAAAATGTTTCGGAGAGAAAAGGTTTTTATATAATTTCGTTTTAAAATCCACTTCCGACCACTCTTCCTCGATGTTACTGTGGCAATGCCTTTACCTTCGCTTATGTTGGCGTCTCGTTTTACTACCACATGGAGAAAAAGAAATTCTTCTCCAGGTAATCTCTTGGATCACCGGGGTTCGAAAATGAGCCCGGCTGGTTGTAGTGTCCCGGATCTACTTGGGGGCATTAAGACTTGTCAAAGTACAAGCCGCCCGGTATTCCGTCTATGCACCGCAAGTTATTATTTGTAGTATACCTTAATCCCTGCAACCATCAGTACATCAGTATTATATATTATAGTTTTATATAAAACCGCCTCCAATTATCCGTATACGCAATGGTTTGAATCTATTTAAATAAAACAACTTAATATAAAATAGTAGTTAAATATTTTAAATGCTCCAGTTACTCTGATTCTCATATCAACCTGTACAACCATTTAAACACATAAATATTGGCATGAGTTTGTTAATCAGTACAAACCGATTATTGATGACTAGCAGCAATTTATTATAAAATACATATGAAAGTTTTACCGTACCTGTAAATGATATTATTCAATGCTTTCCATAATTTATTAAAAAAAATTATCTAATCTAATTTTGTCTCTCTTGCATTATTACTCTCGAAATCTAGTCAATCACCTGCTGTCTGTATCGACAACTTAAATATATACATTAAATTATTAGCCGTACCAATATCCCGACTATAAGATATCTATGAAATAGCTGATTGTAGGTAATTTAGTCTGTGTTTTTTCGATGAGCTAGTAAAGGGGAAACCCCGTACCGGTAATATTGTCATCGATGGGTCATGCCAGGGTTTTGGGTTTGAATTTAGTTTGCATTTTGGAATTTATTCCTAGACGTGGACTGGGTTTGAATTCGGATTACTGTGTGTGATTAAGCATGGTGATTTTTGCCGGTACAGTGTTAAAATAACGGGGGAGGAGCATATGGTATGTATATAATACTTGCATCGTTAGAAAACTGAAGGAAATTGCAACATTGGAAATTCAGAGAAGAGAGAAAAAAAAATTTTGAACACTGTACCGGTAAAAATCACCATGCCTAATCACACACAGTAATCCGAATTCGAACCCAGTCCACGTCTAGGAATAAATTCCAAAATGCAAACTAAATTCAAACCCAAAACCCTGGCATGACCCACCGATGACAACATTACAATGGTACGGGGTTTTCCCTTTACTAGCTCATCGAAAAACACAGACTAAATTACCTACAATCAGCTATTTCATAGATATCTTATAGTCGGGATATTGGTACGGCTAATAATTTAATGTATATATTTAAGTTGTCGATACAGACAGCAGGTGATTGACTAGATTTCGAGAGTAATAATGCAAGAGAGACAAAATTAGGTTAGATAAATTTTTAATAAATTATTGAAAGCATTGAATAATATTATTTACAGGTACGGTAAAACTCTCATATGTATTTGATAATAAATTGCTGCTAGTCATCAATAATCGGTTTGTACTGATTAACAAACTCATGCCAATATTTATGTGTTTAAATGGTTATACAGGTTGATATGAGAATCAGAGTAATTGGAGCACTTAAAATATTTAACTACTAGCTTTTATTAAGTTGTTTTATTTTAATAGTTTCAAACCATTGCGTATACGGATAAATGGGAGGCGGTTTTATATAAAAATATAATAAATAATACTGATGTACTGATGGTTGCAGGGATTAAGGTTTACTACAAATAATAACTTGCGGTGCATGGACGGAATACCGGGCGGCTTGTACTTTGACAAGTCTTAATGCCCCCAAGTAGATCCGGGACACTACAACCAGCCGGGCTCATTTTCGAACCCCGGTGATCCAAGAGATTACCTGGAGAAGAATTTCTTTCTCTCCATATGGTAGTAAAACGAGATGCCAACTTAGGCGAAGGTAAAGGCATTGCCACTGTAACATCGAGGAAGAGTGATCGGAAGTGGATTTTAAAATGTAATTATATAAACCATTTTATCTATCCGTAACATGTTCTACGCAACAGTCCGATATAACTATTCAATAAAACATGGCGAAATCAAACGATCGCAAAAGTAACAATTAATTAATTTCACTCTGAAACCCATAACTCCCCCAGATTGTTCGGAAGGTAATAATAGCAATAAAATATTCACTTATTATTATTACTCCGTAATAATATATAAAAAATATAATAAAATTTTAGACTATTTTAAGTATTTGATTTGGAGTGTAGATTAAAATATCATGACAAAGTAAAGGAAACAATAAAAATACTTGAATATTTCTCAACTCAACCTAAATGAAACAATTTTTAGTTCGATAAAAGAAAATTACTTTTAAAATGAATATAATAAATATTATGAGATAAACTTTACTGACTTTAATTAGAGTTGAGAAATATTATTATTGGCATCGTTTTGTTTGTAAAATAAGTAATAGTAAAAATATAAATGTATTCACAAATGGATTATTAGTAGGCACAAATATTAATAATTATCATCTAAAGACTAGAGCACAGAAATATTAGAGAAGAAATTTACTGACAGGTTTTTGTGTAACATTTTCAAATGGAAAACAAGAAATTTACATGCAATTAATTAGGTTAACAGATTAAATTTAAAATTATTACTGAGAGGAAAGTTAAAAAGTTCATGTAACAAAAGTTACCATTCTTTCTTCGTCCGGCTTTTCTTCTTGCGGTGATATGTATGAAGAACGTAGGCGCGCATTTTGAATTTCTTAGAATGGCATGGTTAATTTAAATGTTGGAATTTGGAAGACTGGAAGCACGGAAAACATTACAGATCAGCGGTACGAAAGATTTAAATTGGCAGAACAGGAATCAGCTTCTTGGACTTAGCCCATCATGATTGCAGTTTACCGGGCAACTTCTTAATAACGGTTGAAGTGATTTCTCTGGAACAACTACTTTGCTGTAGCTTGAAACGATCTAAGCACAGCCAAGTCAAAAGTTAGAGTGTCTATCTTATATTTAAGATGGCTACGGTTGACCTTTCTGCCTAGTTTTTGTTCATAACTCCGCCTCCTTTGATTTTCTGGCCTCCAGCAATATCTAATTTTTGACTATACAATAGCATTTGCCTTTCTTGATAAGAGTTCTACGTTTCTCATTTCCATTGTTCGGTTTTCATTTATTTTTAAATTTAATACATGATTCTAAATTGACAAAACAATTACATCGGAATTCGTGAATACAAAAATATAAATTCATTATCTTAATTTATCGAAGTACAAATTAATTATTCTATACATTTTGTACAAGTAAGATTTTGATTAAAAATACTGATCAAAGGAATGTGACTTTTGATCAGCATTTTTAAATGACTTTGTATAATTTGCAAAATTAAAATTTAAAGAAAATATACACGCAATTGAAACTTTTAAATTGAGCTAATATAAATCCACAAACCACACACACACGAATATTATTCATCATGATTTGTGACATTTATACTCATACTCTTTACATTAAATTCTTTTTAAACAAACACAAAATAAATAACTTAAAATCTATGTGGCTTGGAATAGAAAAAGTCTCATTGCGGGTAAATAGTGGTTTAGAATTACCGTTCTTAAATGACAACCATGAAACTAAGATCGATTCTTCGATCTGTCTGTTTCAATATATATATATA
>JAQFVV010008378.1:0-32736 GCA_028023455.1 Epiperipatus broadwayi
CGCCACCTAGTGGGCAGTAGTGCTGGTCGCTACTTAGCATAATTTAGGTGTTTCTTTTTAAAGTTACGGTATTTTTTGCAAGAGTAAATCAATAATTTGATTCAAAAGCAAGACGTAATAAGTCAATGTTTATTAATCTTAGATTGTTTTTGAGTTTGTGTGTGTCTTTAAAGTTATGGGGCTTTTTCTCATTTTTTTTGGGACTTCGTGTGTCTTTTTTTTTAAAGTTACGGTATTTTTGGTCAAGAGTAAATCAAACATTTTATTAAAAAAGCAAGAGGTAATTCTAAATCTATCAAAAGTAATGTAATTTATATACTACAATTTAGAATTGATACCTGACTACTATTAGTAGGGACCGTCATTAAAAGACTCAATTGAAAAATGATACCCGACTTAATTTCCGTTTTCTTTTTTTTTGGGGGGGGGGGGTATGACGGCACAGTAATAAATCAGAAAGTGAGTTGTTTTTGTTAAGTCTGTCTATATAAAAAGGGTACCGTTATTGAAATACTAAATTTAAAAATGATAGCTGACTAATTTGTGTTTCTTTTGACAGTAATTAATCAGAAAGTGGGTTTTTTTTTTTTTTGGTAAATCTTGTGTATATATAAAAACAAACAAACTGTAATTCAAAGACTCCATTGAAAAAAAATCAAACCCCGTTGAATTTGCTTTTTTTTTAAAGACAGTAATTAATCAGGAACTGGATTGTTTTTGTTAGTGTGTAGATATAAAAACTAATCGTATTTTGAAATAATAAATGTAACAAAACAAAAAAAAATATAATACCCGACTAATTTTATTTTTCAGACAAGTAATTCCTAATAATTAGACAGTGGGTTGTTTTTATTTGTGCATGTATATATATATAGCGAAAGTAACTGGTCATGAACGAATTCTCATGAAAATGGTACTTTTCACGTGATCCTTTAATTTTTTTTTCTTTGGCACCCTTAAAAGCAATTTTTGAGGGTTACCCCTTTGTAATGGAATCTTCAGGACATTATTACTAAACTTACAACAGTAAACTAAGTTACAACACATTAAAAAAATAGACATCTTATTAAATTAAAAAAAACTACGACCGCTTCAAAGACACACACTCTCACACGAAACTACAGAGAAAATAGATATTCTACTATTACGAGAAAATGATGAACAAAATCAACTATTACAGCAGCTGATTAAGGCATTTCTTTCTCTTTGCTTTTAGCATAGAAAAAAAAGCCATAACCGGCAGCCGTCGGGAACTCTTTCTGTGTTTTATCATAGAAAGAAGCCTCTTTGTGTTGGCTTCTGTCACTGTCACCTCCTCCATCCAACATAACGTGAGGACTTTTCTGCATTTATAATGTAGAAAAATTCCTCTTTTGTTGGGTGAAGGCCGGTGAAACGGTGTATTTCTATGAAATTACCTAGAAGTAGCGACATCTGAAGGTGAACACCAAGGATGAGAAAACAACCTAATTATTTAACTCAGAATGTAAAGATTTGTTGTTTATCCTAAACCAAACTTTATTTCAATTTTGTGCTAAGGCAAAAGCACTAAAGAAACCTATTTTGTCTTTGTGTGCTACAAGTTAAATTTGCCTCACATAGTTAATAACAATTAGTATATTTCCAAGTTAAAAATATTATGCCTGTCAGAAATAAGATATTTATTCATTATTATCTTTACAATTTATTAATTAATATCATTACAGTATTTCTTACCAAAATGATTTAAAATTGTTTGTGTGTTATTATACTCATATATACATATCTGTTAGTTAATCTGGCTATAATAATGTTTGAATTGAAAGTAAAATGATTTAATGCCTATCAGTTTCAGATGATGAAAATGTGCCAATAGAAGTGAAAGATTAGAGATCTATTTTAGTGTGAATTTATTATTTCTTTATTATGCTTAGTTTAAAATGTATTTAGTGACAATGCAGAATGAAGTTATTTATGTTATATAGTATACGGAATTGAGGTAATCTCTTCCTTTAATTTACTTGAGTATTTGACATGGGTGGATTATATAGTATATTGTAAGAAATTGAGATAACTCCCCTAGCTTGTTGAAGTATTTGTTAGGAGTAAATTATATCCTCCAGATTTCATAGTTATATTTTTTGAATTATAGTACAAGAAGTAAAGTAGTATATTTCCCTTATTTTGGTGATGAGACCATATTCTCACCAGTTTGTTTTAAGTTTCAGAGGTTAGACTTGGGAGCTATTGTGTATTGTTATTTAAATGATTAGAGTTATGAAAGTATTTTATCCCTCATGTGATGTATGGAATGTTTTCCATCTTTTATTCATAGCCAAGTGTGAAATAGTTTGCTGATAAAAAAGGAAAATAAAGTATAAGTGATTTTTCTCCAGAACAGCTGAAGTTGAATTTGTATTAAAGCTTGGTTGGCCATTGCCATCATCCATATTATGATATTTCTCCCAAATTTATAAGTGAACCAATAGGATTGAGATATATTAATTCTTTTATAACAGATAGTATAATTCAGACACATTCATAAATTGTTAATTTAGAAGGTATGGATAAATCCATTATTAATGTGTAACTCTTTAACTATTGCTTTAAATCATTTTAAATTAATTATTTAGATTTCATACCATCAACTCTCATTATATTCCATCCTCATTTAAATGAGTGAGAAAGAGAAGACAAAGTGTAGCTAATTAATAGAATTATTCATTTAATTTCTAAAGTATATTTGAACTCTTATTCTCACTTTTACTCATATATTTAAACCCTTCTCATTTTATTTGATGTGCATTTGAAGCAAAATGCCAGGAATTTTCAATAATCTTAAAATTGAGTTTTAGTGTTTGACAGTGTTTTATTTTTCATAAGCATATCAGAAGTGATTGATAGCTTAAGTGTATTGAAAATAAAATATCCAATACAGAATAATTTTGTATTTAATTATCTGAGTGTAGTAACCTAATTTTCTGTGTTGTATGTTTATCAGAATTGATTGATAGCATAAGCCAATTTTGCAAATAAAAAATAAAAAAAAGTTTAGTTTGTGTTATTATTTTAGTACTGAAAATATAATGTTTCTTCCATAAGTCTATCAGAATGCACTGATAGCTGGCATATGTTAAAATAAAATATAGAAAGTTATCTTTATGTTATTTGCTCTTATGTAGACCATTTAACCATTATTGTTGGAATCATCAAAACATGTATATGTGCCAATTATTAAACCAAATGTTTATTTAAGTTATGCTTGTAAATAAATGTTTTATTTATTTAAAGTAGTGTTCAGAATTCTGCTTTGACATGCATTTGTATTTCATATTTCCACACATGCACACCCATTTACATATCTAATATGATATGATTGCACTATTCCATTTAATTTAATGATGAACATGTTCAGATCTTATGATATTGCTTCCCTTGATCCAAACACTGTATGAAATGATTATTTAATGATTCTCTGCAATTTTATCATTTAGTTATTATTTAGATGATGAATTGAAATCAAAATGCACCCTATTTCTTTCATTATCTAACTACCATTATGTTGTTAGGATATTGCTTAATTTGTATCATTACTTTATCATAGTGATTAGTAGTTGTTAAGAAGTATAGATTTAAAATTAAGCCACACAATAAATTAATTCCCTGATATATTCATTTATTAACTTAGATTAAACTTTCTTTCAGTTAATTAGTTTAAATTACTGTACAATTGAAAGTTGAATAATGTTATATTTTATTTCATAACTAGTTCCAACTTGCAATACAGTATAATTAATCAGCATTCATCTTTATTTATTCATTCAATTTTCTAACATAGTAGAGGTTGTTCAATGCATGTGGATGATGGGAGGAGGTGATGTAGAGAATATAACTTGTCAATTTAAATAGTAGAACTTTAGCAATTTTAATTCATTATTTATTTAGAACTTAATAGATTTTTGTTCCTAATAATAATAATGTTCCTCCCACATCTAATATACATTTTACACCCTATAGACTTCTGTAGCCCCAACTGAGCTAAGTTAAGGTAGAACATTTCTTAAGAGCTCCATTAATAATTTTAATGCAAAATCATACTAATAGTTTATTCTATGATCAATAGAATTTGCGCCCTGGGTATTTGTTGTTAAGAAAAGTAGGAGAGGTGTTGGGTGAGGATTACAATATATATATATATATATATATGTAAGGTGAGTGGTAGCCTTGACAACAGTCTGAAATATTGATTACTATCTATATGTGAATGGTTAAGTTGTTACTAGATCTTATGGTTACATATTATCCTATTTAGCTTTAAGCATTATATATATATCTTAAAATACTATTATTAAATAATTTACAAGAGACCCTGGTATTATTTGATGAATAACATTTTAATATTCAGTACGCAAGCAAATTTAAAATAATTATTAATCGTTATTCAAACTTCTGGAGCAATTGCATTGCTTTTTCTAAACAATTCTAAAAATGTTTTCCGAAATTCGGAATTTACAAGAAGGAATGTATAAAATGTAACACTCAGATTCCAATAATTGATAATGTAAAACTGAATGAGTATGTTTAAATTCATTGAGCTTGGATTGATAATGTAAAGCAGCAATGAAATTATTAATGGACATCCAGTAATTGTAAAAATAACAAGGATTGCATTAATAAGAACAGCAAGCACTTGTTGTTCCCTCAGGATATTAACATTAACAGTTAACGATGATTGTCCAAGACGTCTACGGAAATTACCAAATTCTTTAATAATTTTTACATTCATATATATTACTAATATTAACCAAACAATGCATAACAGTACATCATAACAAATTAAACATTTAAATGAAGTAAAACTCTGAAATTTATTTCGAAATCTTAAAACAGTAATAGATTTGTTGAGATAGATCTTATTGCACGCTTGTAAAATATCACACATTGAATTTACGCTAGATAATATGATGGTTAAAAATATGCAAAAGATTATATTTTTGACTGTTAAGAATAATTTTGATTTATGTGGATAACATATAGAAATAAAGCGATGTAATGTAATCCAAAAGAAAGTGATTACTAGCATAAATATACAAATAAGAGAAAACCTTAACCAGAAGTTTGCCATATAATATACAACGTAAAAGTTTACAGGATGTTTTAGATATACCAGGTTGGTGATAAAAACAATTTCCCCAAAAAATTCATTTAAAGAATAAAAATTCAATAATATTTTCATTGTATATTGGATCTTCATTTTAGAAAAAACGATCATAGAAAAGACATTGCCTATAAGACCTAACATGGCATGGAAAGGACTCATAAACGTAGGCACAATATCAACACCGTTGTTCCATTGTAGGTTGTGGTAGTGAATAGCAAATTCGTTTTTACTCAGAATAATAGTACTACTATTAGAAATGCAAAATGTATTGTTAAGTGATTGTTCAGTCATTGCACAAATTTAACAAAAATGCTATTTTTTAAAAAAAAATACTTTTTATTTAGAGAAATATTTGGCTTTTACTATAAAATATCAGCAGATATTTCCAAGTAATAGCTGTTCATTTTATTTACTTCAATCTATAAAACGTCAATAGTTTTTAA
The DNA here is from genome assembly GCA_028023455.1 of Epiperipatus broadwayi. Classification (NCBI taxonomy): domain Eukaryota; kingdom Metazoa; phylum Onychophora; class Udeonychophora; order Euonychophora; family Peripatidae; genus Epiperipatus; species Epiperipatus broadwayi. The sequence goes on from JAQFVV010008378.1 coordinate 5,584, forward strand.
AACATACTCATGAAGAGAATAAATCAAACTATTAAAAAATATATACATATTAGCAATATTAGTTTAACATTCATGCATTCAAAATTAAGTTATATATATATACACAATGTGAATAAATAACAATATCAAGTATTATATATATCGTAAAGGATATGGTGATGTTATGTATATATTACAACACCCCATTTTTTCAAGCTTTTATTTATATATGCGTAATACTCTGTAGGTTTGTTTATTATTTAATTTCTTCTTGGGAATAAATAACATGCCAATATATATACATAAAGGATGCGGGGATGTTATATGTATATGTAAATAGATTAAAAGCAGTCAACTCTTAAACGATTACAATATCAATAATAATCGATAATATCAATTTGTTGTCAATGTAATCTCTTTTTAATAAAATGAAAATCCAATTTTAGTAATTGTCTAATACGTTTATATACACAGAAAGAATGCAACTTGTCCATAGAAAGTCAATAAAATTAGTGATATAAAGAATGTTAAATAATCCTCATTAAATAATAATGGTGGAATTTACCTTTATTTATGTCCTAATATTATTTAGTAATAAATTGTTTGAGTGCAATTTGAATGTTACACTGACTATTTGTTACTCTTTTTAGAAACGGTTATATTTGCTGGTTTAATGATTATTTAATCTTTTTTGTATTAATAATTTCACTTTCATTGGTCACATTCCAATCTTTAACCTCTATATAAACATATTAGACCATAAGTAAAATGAATTTAGATCTTTATTGTTAAATAGTTCCCTTAACAACAAATTGAAAATGTTGACTATAATTTTTATTGATGTTGTTTAAATGTTGACTGCTTTATCTAATCTTGAATATATATATATATTATAACTGAGAACTCTAATGACATTATATGTGTGTGCGGGTGAAATGAAAAATAGCATCCTATTCTTTAAATTTTAGATAAAGATGAGGGCTTGATTAAGTATCTCTCCTATAGTTATTATAAACACCCATTTGTTTTAATTAAGTGAATAGCATAGTTGACTAGACAGTATTTTTTCTGGATACTGTGATTATCTTATAAAAAAAACCAAAAATCTAAGCAAAGTTAAAGTTATAAGCAGAAAATTGTGTTCAGAGATACTTGTCAGATTTCAAGGTGACCCATAAGATGATATGGTACCATTTATGGTGAACACAATTATAAATATTTTGAAAATAATTTTTTATTGCATAATAGAGATAATTTGCAGATTAAGAAAACGCAAATTGAAAATGCAGTGAGAAAAGAAAATGAAAAGATTGCAGAAGAAACTTTACAAACACACTGTGAATAATAAAGCATAAAGATAGAAGATTATATAGACATTTCTGATATGGACAGCATAGATTCAGAGTCAAATGAAACTAGCAAAAAGATAAAAAAATACTCAGAAATATACTGCAACATCATCACTATTAGATACGATACAGATGAACAATATATTATTCAGAGAGAATTAATCATAAAACATAAACAAAAACACAGAGTAGAAGAGATGCAAAAGCAGAAAAAACAGAGAAATATAGAGATTTAAAAAAGATGACATATATCAACAAAAATATAAAAAGTGGATAAAAGCAAATGAATCAGCACATAGAGATTTAACAAAAGAAAATTGAAGGTGAAAATGGACAAAAGCAGATAAAACTAATGAGACAACAACATTTCAATGAAAAGATAGAAAATGAGAACAATAACTTGAAGGAGAGAATGAGATGAAGAAATTGGTCATAAATAACGAAATTGAGCAAATAAAAGCATATAAGACAGCCATATAAAGTAAAAAGAGAAATAAAGGATATGCAAGATTAAGTTTTAAACCATAATGAAGTTATACACAAAATGATAGAAAAATCCTTGAAACCATGGTAACCAACATCTAGGACATCATGAATGAAATAGCTAAGTCGCAAAAAATGGAAGTGAACAGAAAAAAAACATGAATGGGATACTTTGAGTAGTGGCCAAATAATTTGAAATATCATATAATATAGGTATGAATGGCATTATGTGGTAAGAACATAAAGGATTATTGAGGTAATGGATGATGCATCAAATACATCAGCACAAGCCAAAAATGAAAATTAAGTAAAACATTGCAATCAAGTGATATGAAGCAACCTGAACACATAATATTCAAGACTGACAACAAATATGTAATACAAGAACAGAAAGGTTATAACAACACATGAGTACATTATCTGTAACTTTGAAGAAAATGGACCAAAAATGAATATTGACATGAAGAAAATGGACCAAAAATGAATATTGACATGGAAAATGACCCTCAGAATACTATTACTCATAATGAATACAGGGAAGAAAGTCAGTTCTATATAAATAACAAAATATTAGATTTCAACAAGGAAGATAAATAATTAACTATTAAAAAATATATCAACAAATGCATACAGTATTTGCTTTGTCCAAGCTAGTAAGAGTCAACACCTTCAAAGGGCTGGCTTGCAAAAATACAATCAACTATTGGAATGAAATTTGCTGAACTGTTTGCATTTCATAGTCAAGCACAAAATGAAAATATTCTCATAGTTATAAATTATTTGAGTGGTGCAGTCCAAGATTGGTATAACTCAGCATATCACCATCTTTTATATCTACAATCGGTATTAAGAGCTAAGAATTCAAGATGTTTGGAGTGAGGAGTAATATAATAATATGCTGTAGCAGGTGTCTCAAAAATGGTATGAGGAAATCACTGGGGAAATCTTATTACAATTTTTAATCTCAGTTTTCCCATGTAAGAAATCACATTATTCATATTATACGACATAATTTACCTGAAAAATTTTAAACACATAATGTTCAACAACTGGTCATATATTAAAAGGATATCAAATCTTCTATGTGTCTTATACCGAAAATAATTTACCTTGGTAAAAAGAATCGTAACGAGTGACATCATATAAGCAATTGTTTTGTTTCACACCTGAAGATATAAATTATACAGCATCTAAAAAATTTGTAAAAAAAAAAACACCCCCCAATTTGTGTCAAACTTTATATTCAGAAATCATGGAGAAAGAAAACATTAGGTAAATATTAGTCTCAAACTGTAGTAAGGCAACTTTGCAAGGCTGGTCAATCAAGTTCATGGAAACTGATTAGGAACTTGATGACAATGACGATAGGAGAAATACATTTGTAGGCATTAATTCATACTATAAACCGGGTGTATTAATAAAGAGGATGAGATTAAAATGTTTGTTCTATCAATGATTCACACACATTTAGTTTAGCCAATGTAAAGTGTATAAACTGGAACCCAAACAAATATGGATGAGCCTATAAATTGGTAATTTATCTGCAGAACACATATTCTTAATTATGGGTAGTTCGATAAAGGTGTTTATCTTGTGATTGACTTTTTATCTCAATACTACATACATTAGATTATAAAAAAAAAATTGAGGTATAAAATTGGACAAATAGAATTAGTAATGTTCCTGAGAGTACTATTAAATTGCAGTAAAATTCCAAAAACATATGAATTGAAAGTAAGTTTAAAAAGTCAGATCTGTTGTTGCCAATATTATAGAAAGGCAAATAACATTTTAAAGACATATGCAGATGTTTGTTTTAAAACCAATCAGATGACATAAGAGGGTATGTTTTTAGAATATGAGTAAAAACAGTTTCAAATAAATCGTATTCCATGTCATACCAATAAAGAGAACAGAAATGTAGCATAATTAGAACAGATGATTAAATAAAAGTAACCATCATCCTACAACAATGTTATGGTTATTGTAAAAAGATGAGAAAGGGAGGTTGTGCATCAGTGCAATAAAATTAAATTTCATTGTCACGAATGTGCCAGAGAAAGATTTGTCTCCATCCATTGATGAATTTTTGATTCAATTTAAAGGCAAATCAATATTTCTAAACCTGTGACCAGATTTCCAGCTAATGGTAGATATTCCTCCATTTCCCAGACAGAAAGTAGAGTGCATTCATGTATCAGAGGTACACATACTACTGTCATAAAAGGCAGGAGACTAATAGTCTTTTACATCGATGATGTAATGATTGCCTCCAGAAATCTGGAGCAGGATCTTCATCTTTTACAGATTTTATGGAACAGTTATATATGAAGAATATCAACATGAAAATGAGTATGGTTATAAATTCATGAATTTATTATGTTGCATCTGGTAGAACAAGAAAGAATACAATCTCTTGTTAATAAAATCAGTCCAAGAATGTTTCAATAGCAACATACAGGAAATAGTTAGATTGTTTTTCAGGACTATGTATTTTTTATTATAAATTTTATATAACATTATGCAACATACTGAGTCTCATCACAAATTACTTATTACTGACTGTTGGAAATATTGGTCCAATAATCATGAACAAGTATTTCCTAGTATCAAAACTAAGTCTCTAAATCAAATGTTCTTGGCAAAAACTGATTTTCTCCAGTCCTGGCATATCAAAAAAGGTAATAGTAGACCTGGTCTAAGGGTGTTGTTTGAAATAACTTATACTCAGCAACTGCATGTTTTACAGTTCATAAGCCATACAGTAAAATAATATGATGTTCATTATTAGTAACTGTGTTAAAAACATTATAGATAGGGTATTCCTAAAATTTAAATACTTTATGCTTATTTCTGAAGTGATTGTTATTTATGACCACACATGTTTGGAGTTTGTGAATAAATGTTGTTTGAATAAGGATCATCTCATCAGACAGAACTTATTCTCACAAAACGTTCAATGTAAAGTAAACTATTGCTAAGGAAAATAAAATTTAGTATTTGAGGTCCTAAATCACCCGCCAGTTAAAATGCCTCACCAGCACTTACAATTATGTCATTAATTGTGGATGAGTCAGTAGAGGAAGTTTTAAAACTTGTGTTTCAACTACAGAAGGATGAATACCAGAATTTATTTTATATATTAGACAAGTAATATCATCTTTCTGGAACAACTACAAGAGGATGATCTCCAGTACTACAACATTATTTACCTTTTAGGCAAGCATTATCATTATGCCATCCAATACATTATAAAATTAAATAATAAATATATCCTTGTATAAAATTGTAAATAATATAGTGCAACATAAACTAATTATAAAAAAAAACCATGGAAAGTAATAACAACAGAAAGCAGAAGTAAATTGTTTATGTATGTACATTATGGTCATTATGGTTTGAGAAAGATGTAACATATTTTGCATAATTTATTTCATTTGCTTAAGATGTGAATGCAGATGCTGATTGTATAAGAAACTTGTAATTTTTTTTAGAAACTAAACCCTATCAACAAATCCTATGATTGAATACTTTATTCACTTATAAACCTTTAACTATTGACTACTATGGAACTCTTTAAGCATTTAGCCAGTTTATATAACTGGTAGTTATATATGAGATGTTTTTCAAAAATGCCACTGTATATCACATCGATGCTAAAACATGTACTACAAACATATTACATGATAATAATAAATTTATACTATGGGAAACACAAAACTATTTTAAGTGATCTGGTACTTCATATACATCATGCAAATCATTAAATACATATTAATATCAGTTACTAACCTTTAATAAAACTTGTACAAAAGAGTTAAATGTGAGCTCAATTGATACTTAAGGAATCATTTGGATATTAGGAATTACCAAGAATTGGTGAAGCAAGTAAATATGGTGCTTAATTATAGGAAGTGGATTTTTCATACTATCACCAGTTTTACTCTCTTATGTCTTCATTATTAAAAGTGTGGACCATCTCAATAACAGCATTAATGCACGTTATATAAGAGGTTATAAATAATGAAGAGGACGGATATAAGCCTATAAGTAATATGAATAAATGTTTGAATAACAATTTAATGTTGGTGGCCATGTATTAATAGTATCCTAAAATTTAGAAGGCACCACTAAATCAATACAAGAATATTTATTTTATATAATAATACACATAAAATTTTAGATAATTAAGGAAACAGTACATTCTCATTACAAACCCAACAGGATGTAAAAGGTGTTATAATGCTACAAGTTGACAGTGAGATGAGCAAGACAAAAGTTAACAGAAGTTAAAACATTTTGGGATGAATTGTTTTTTGGTATAAAAGTTTTGGAATTTAAGTTCTTCTACAAAATTGTAAGTGGAGCAAAATAGTAATAATACATATATTGAAATGTTAAAATTATTAGATGCCATTTGTAAAATAATAATAAATAATGCAATAGATATTATGGAAAATATTTAAAATTTAAGAGATATTGATGAAACAAATATATTATGTTTAAAGAAGGAATTTAAATTTAGACATTGATGCTCAGTATAAACAATATACGTTTTTTTTAAATATAAATTATGTTAAAACATTTTCTGTCTTTTTTGAAAGAATGGATGAAAGATATTGCAAAATGAATAAAGAATTCGATTTTACAACAACATATCTTATTAAATCATTGCAATATTCATACACCTTTAAGCAAATAATATTTATTATTTGCATTACAGTTTCAACTGTTTCTTGCAGTCTTCTTCAGATGTCATTCCATTTTTTTTATTTTTCACCTTTCCACCATTTTATTTTATTTGCTTAATGGTGTAAAAAGATTGCAATTATTTAATAAGATATATTGTTGTAAATGAATAAGCAAAATTACTGAAGAAGAAGAAGGAAGAAGTATTTATAGAATTAGATTTTAAATAATTAAAAAAGGATTACATCTGTTTTGGTATGAAGATCAAAAACAAAAGAAAAATTGATGTAGTTTAATAATTACAGTAATCCTTTTTTAATTATTTAAAATCTAATTCTATAAATACTTCTTCAAGTCTTTTGAAATTTTTGTAATCAAATTAAAATGAGATCAATAAAGGTGACCAAATAACATTATTAATGGTGGTAAATACATGATCGTTAAATCTATGAAAAACAAAATACAAAGGTATTATAATCACGAAATAAAAATTAAATAAGCAGTTTGTTTTGGTAACATTCAATCTGGGTTCTCACTTTCTTACATTGACATGAAACTTTCACTATGCTGACAGGAGTACAGAGAAAAAAGTTGTGGGTGCTGAAATCTACCTTCTCCCAAATATCTGGATTCTGATATAATATTTTCCAATTAACCTACATTGAAAATGGAAAAGATAATCTTTACTCAAAACAGAAGATTTTTAAAAAAGATTTAAAAATGGAAGTGATTAATTTTTACCAATGTAAAGAAATTGAACTATAGCTATAGAACTACTTATTTTTTTAAAAAAAAAATCTGTTTAGATTTTAACCTATAGTATTAACCTAGTTTAAGTTTATTTTAGTATATTTAATCATAACAAGCTTTATGTTAGTATGTAATTGATAAAAGCAACTATATATATATATTGTAACGGTATATAAAATGCCATTACATTATTTTAAAATGAAAATAAAAAGATCATAAATAAAAATTGATTTATTAAAAAGAAAAAAACTTAACTTAAAAACTGAAAATTAAAAGTTGTTTAATGTATATACATCGCACCAATGGGAAACTTTAAAAACTATCTTAAAAATAAAAGTATTTGAAAGTATTTTTTTGGTAAAAAAGAAAGATGTAAAGATTTGATATTTTTGAAAATAGAAATAGTGTTGATTTCTATAATCTTAGAAAATGGAAATGATTGTTTTATTAATTAAATGATTGTTCTAAAGCACACTAGCCCTTGGGGCACTCGAATAATTAAATGGTCAGATAAGAGAATAAAAAGAAATTAAATGACCAATGCAAGCACGAAATGACAGCATGGACCGTAAATGAAACACGAGAGGATTAGTGACGTCTTGCTTGTTGAATCCGAAGATTTGATGATAAGAGACTAATAAAAATATAAAAGTCAAATGATTATTATAATTAGGATCTTAGAGCTGACTATAAATATACCATTATAACTAGCTATATTGCAGATTTCATGATGTAGAAGTCTTCAATAGATTTAATTTTCTGGACAACCAGATGAGGCCTCTGGATGACAGTTCCTGACCAAATGCATGGCAAGTAGTGGTTTTGTTTCAAAGAAAGACAAACAATCTACGAAAGTGATTATGAAGATGGACCTCTCAATCTGCTTAATCTGTAAAGTATGAACTCGTGTGTTTATCTAATTGTAACTTTTCCTGAATTTGCAATTAACCAAGCTAAAAATAAGAACTATTATCTGACCTAAAGAATTCAGAATCAATAATTAGTAATTTTTTATGCATCTGTTTAAGCAATCATTTCCATTTCTTTTTTTTTTTGTGTGTGTGTTAAGTGTTAATTAAAATGGATCAAATTAAAGTTGGGTTTAGATAGCTACATGGATAAAAATTTATAACTATGTTAAAATTTGTTTATGTTTATTTTAAGAGGTTAATTTCAGGCTATCTGTTTCGTAGTTAGGATGATGCTTGTGGAGGGATATATGGGTGTTTATATCAATGTAATGTGAAGATGTTTAGCATACAGGGAAACGTGCCCAACTGAATGCATGACCCCAAAGAGGAGTCATATTATTGCAATGGTCGCAGACGTATTTCCTGCACTATTGACCCCTTCTAGCTCTATGGACAGGGATTTATAAGTCAGCAGAAAAGACCACTCCCCCCCATATGTAGCACTCTTTAATTTATATACATGATTCCTTCACCATACAGATACCCATTCCTGTACTGGATGAGGATCATGTCCTTCAAATAATATCATACTGTCAGATGCACATTGCTGTCAGCGTGGTTTTATGCTAGCAACTTCATATTGCATTGGTTGTGACTATATATCTGGAAGCAGGAATTGGTTTGGCTATGAACATTTAGTCTGAGATTGAATGAATGTTTTGATGTTTTTTTAAAGTGAGAAATCTATGTAGCCTATCTATACTCAACATGCTAAAGTAAATATTATTAAAATGTCCATCTGTGCGATCTATTTAAAATACTAATTTAAATTTGAAAATTAATGTTAAAATCTAAATATAAATTTTGTTCCTCGATTTTAAATGTGTGTTAATAAAATATGTTGTGTCATTAGTACTGGCAGTGATCTAGTTTATTTTTTTATTCTTTATTAAAAAAATATATGTTAATAAATATAGTTTAAAACCTCTGCTACTCCATGAGCTAGTGGCAAGGGCAAATGGTCAATAAAATAAAAGTTGGATTTTTAACAGCACGTATCTGCCTACTCTATAAATTTTCTAGGTTCAAATGTCCTAGTGGTGCCCTGTATGGCAGATACGGTAAGACTCGATTGATTACCCACACCATGAACATTATAATATATATATATATCACTAGATTGAGCTTGCCTATAGCTCTAAACAAGCTTTGTTTTTATAAGTGCCAAAAGATATAGAATTCAAAATCCCTATTGTTATCCCTACCTCCAGACCAATTGGTTTTGAACTTATGGCTTACTTTAGTCAAGGGCTGGAAGGCTAGAAACTAGATCTAAAATACTAACTCAAAAGTCAGCACTTATAAAACAGGTTTCTATCAATTTGAAAACATGAATATATTAGACATGTAAATGTCTTCAAATCCAGCTTTACAAACTAGATAGCTATATGTGTCTGAATTCAGCTCAGTTTCACTATATAGTAATAGCCTCTGCAATATATAGCATTGCAAAAGCCTTCAATGGTACACTTATAATAATTAAAGCAAGTTATAAATTTTGTAACTTGCTTTTAAGGTTGCATTTTATGATCACTTGATGGAGCTTACCAATAGCTCTAAACATGCTTTGTTTTTATAAGTGCCAAAAGAGATAAAATTTAAAATCTCTATCATTATCTCTACCTCCAGACCAATTGGTTTTGAGGCTATAGCTCACTTCAGTTGAGGGCTGGGAGTCTAGAAATTAGATCTAAAATACTATCTCAAAAGTCAGCACTTATAAAACACATTTCTATCAATTTGGAAGCATAAATTTATCAAACGCATTAATATCTTCAAATCCAGCCTTACATACTGATAGTTATATGGGTCTGAATTCAGCTCAGTTTCACCATATAGTAATAGCTTCTGAAATATATAGTACTGCAAAATCCTTCAAAGATACACTTATAATAATTAAAATAAGTTATAAATTTCATAATTTGCTTTTAAGTTTGCAATTTATGATCACTAGTTTATGGTCACTAGATTGAGCTTACCAATAGCTCTAAACACCTTAATTTTTATAAATTCTGAAAGAAAAAGAAATCAAAATCTTTATCATTATCCCTACCTCCAGACCAATTGGTTTTGAGCTTATGGCTCACCTCAGTGGGAGGCTGGGAATGGAGAAACTAGATCTAAATTACTAACTCATATGTCAGCACTTATAAAACATGTTTTTGTCAATTTAAATGCATGAATTTATCAGACACATAAATGTCTTCAGCCTTACAAACTAGATAGCTATATTTGTCTGAATTCAGCTCAGTGTCACCATATAGTAATAGTCTCTGCAATATATAGCATTGTGAAAGCCTTCAAACGTACACTTATAATAATTAAAAGAAGTTATAAATTTTGTAACTTGCTTTTAAGCTTGCATTTTGTGATCTTTAGATGGAGATTATCAATGGTTCTAAACAAATTAAGTCATTGGATATATCACTTAAATTATTATTATTTTTTACTATTATATTTTTTATTTGCTTTAAAGGCTATTAACAATATTAAATTGCTAATGCTATTAATATATGGTAAAGCTGAACATTATTCAGCCTCCTATAACTGTTTAAGATACATAGCTAGATTTGAAGACATATAGGTGTCTGACAATTTCAGATTTTCTACTTGCTGGCTTTGATTTTTTATTTTATATCTAGTATCTAAATATCCTAGGAACTCACTGAGGAGAGGATACAGTTTCAAACTGGTTTAGTAAAAAATAGTTCTAGATAGAGATTTGTAAATGTGTTCCCTTGTGGAAAAGCTTGTTTAGAGCTATTAACACATTGTATTAGATTTGTAATAACAATCTTTTAAAGTTAAATCTATTATTGTTGTAATACAAACTTTTAAAGTTAATTCACTGCAATGTTATATTGCTAGTGCTATTAATATATGGTAAAGCTGAACGTTATTCAGACTCCTATTGTTATTTAAGATAGATAACTGGATTTGAAGACATGTAGGTATATGATTAATAGTAAAACAATAGATAAGTGCTGGCCTTAAGTTAGTATTTTAGATTTAGTGCCTGACTACCCTGTACATTCAGTAAGGAGAGCCAACAGCTTGACAGCAATTTAGGAATAGTGATAGTTCTAAATAGAGATTTTTAAATGTTTTTCTATGTGAATGTTATGGGAATAAGGATAGTTTTAGATAGGGAATTGTAAATGCTTTTTCTTGTGGCATTTGTCAAAAAATTTTGTTTAAATTTGTAATACAAACTTTTAAAGTTAATCCATGTGTAAAATGACTTATTTTTTTATTATTATAGTTTTTGCTTCAAAGTGTATTGGAAATGTAATGTTATTAATGCTATAAGTATTTGATGAAGCTAAATCACTGAATATCTTCCAGACAAAAATAAAAGTACTATACATGTACAATATACTAATGCTCACTGACACTGAATTGGAACTAAAAAAGATTGTTATGTAATTTGTAAAAAATTCAGAAATTTGCAAGGGGCTAAATGTCGAGGAATGTATTTGATTACTATGGAATTAAAGTTTATGGAACATATCAGCAAAGAAAATGGAAAATAAACCAGAAAAAGTAATTGCAGTGAAAACTGCTCCAGAATGTTAAACTTTTGCAGGCATTTTTAAGATTGGTTAATTTGTTTGAGAGCTTTTAAAAGGAAGATCATACATAGCTATGCATTTTTATGAATTCTTGAGGAAGAACCTGAGATGGACCTGGAGAAATCAGCAAGATAGAGCTTTTTAGACAGTCAAAGAATTACTACCCTCTGATAAGTTATTAAAGCATTATAATGGACATTATAAAATGGGCACCATAAAATTGAATTGGATAGCTGCACTTTGGGTAACATCCCACAATGAGTTATTCCCACACACAACACATTATATGTGTATATTTCACTTTGGTTCACTTTTCCCAAAGCACTTCATGACTGGCTGCTTACAAGATGGTTTCCTCCAGTCTGGTTTTTCCAAAACTATTGAGCTCAGTTCAGCAGTTTCACACACAAATATTTTCACTCTAGAGTGTTGACACTTACTTAAGCTTCTTTCAGCTACGTCTACTTCTATCTCTGTAATGCTGTCCACTTGGTAACTCACTAGAAGTAGAATTTCACAACTTGCAGCTTTTGGGATAGTTTTCTCCAGCCTCAGTTTTCCCAAAACTTTTGAGCCTGGTTCAGCTGCTGAACATGAACACATTTTAACTCCAGGGTAATGCAAATTCACTTAAGCTTTTCTCCACAACATGCACTTCCATCTGTCTGTCACAGTTATCTTAGTAACAGATTACAATTAAACTCTTCACATTTGGCTGTTTTCTAGATTGTTTCATCTGGCTTTGGTTTCCTGAAGACTCATTCCCTAGTCATCTGTTGCTCTGGAACACATTTTTACTCTAGAATGCTGCATACTCACTTAAGCTAGCATCACTTAAATTTCTGCAACTGTGCACTTAAATCTTTCTGGAAATACAACAATGCACTTTGTTGCTCAAACTATTTATAGTCCCATTAGTTGGCCTTCAGAAAGCCAATGATCATCCTTGATCTTATCATTCTTGATTTCCCCTTTGTGTTTTAATTACCCATACAATTAATTAGTATTGTATCAAAATATTTATAATTAGAAAATATTTTTGGCAGTTATCAAATGCAATGTTCTTATTGGAAATACGCAAATTTAATCATTAATTAAATGTAACACTTATCAGTTAGTGATCTAATACAAATATATTTCCCTAATATATTCTTTACTTTTTTTGAATAAAAACATATACTTGGATGTCAATGTAAATATTTTTACAAAATACTTCTTCTTTAACAAGTTTAGTGCTATAGTTGTGAATTTTAGGCCATTTTACAAAGATCTGCAATAAAAACCATCAACTGTCGGATGTTGATTTACCATCATCAAGAAAAGGACTGGTGAGCCTACTAGAGGGATCCAAGGACTCCAGTTAACACTGTTTCAGATTCCCTATTTCGTTCACTTTTTCCTTGTTTAGAGAATTAAATTTCTCTAAAACAATCCATCTCTTTTCATATACAAGCTATATCAACAATGTAATCACAAGTAAGAATAATTTCAACTTTTACAAAAACGCTCTGTAAATATATGGCAGCTATTGAAATTACAAAAGATTTGTACTGAGATTTTACCTTTTAATGAAAATTTTCATTTCATTTAATTTTGTTGAATGAATGAGAGAGTCCAGATGTTAGGAGGCTCCCCAGGGGTGTAAATCCTAGTTCTTTTTAGGGAAGGGGATGGGATGCGGGCACTGTGGGGATTGTTACCAATGTTGGTTTTTCTCATTCATAAGTTAGAAAAAATAATGTTATTTATGGTGATTCTTTAATGTTCTCATCATGAATGATTTTATCCATGAATTATTGCAAAATAAGTTGCAGTTTGGCCTCATGATTCTAATTGCAAGTGATTTACCTTATTTAATTTTATTACTTCCAATGTTGTTATTGATATGGCTGGCCTTTTGCTGTTCATGTAATTTTCATAATGGATTAGAATGGTTTTCAGCAGAGACATTTTGAAGCTTAAATTTTTTTCTTATTCTTCATAGTTTTGACATATTCTTTCCAAGGTATTCGGGATTGCTCTATTGTGAAGATATTTGAGGTCATTTGGAAGAACTGAACAGTAGATTAATTTAATCTGTATTTTATGTCATCTCCAAGTGTTTTCCTATTTCTCAACTTATCTACCACAAATTGGATTTCCCAATAATATACCCCTAAAACACTTCATATTTGAATTCTAGACTTTACAAATAATTCCTAATTATATATTTTAATAAAATTTTTCAATACAATAGACTTTGTTGATTGAATGAGAGAGACTGGTTGTTGCGAGGAACGTTATAGACCTAAAGCCTGGTTCTTTTGAGGAGGTGGGCTAGGATGAGGGTGCTGTTGGGATTGTTGTCAACATTGATTTTCTCATTCACAAAAGGAAAATAACGTTATTCGTAATGGTTTTAGTGTTATTGTTATAAACGATTTTATCCAAGTATTATTGCAAAGTAAACTGCAGTTTGGCCTAATGATTTTAATTGCAAGTGATTCATTCTATTTAAATTTAGTATTTCCAATGTTGTTATCTTCAAGGTTTTTCTATTCTCAACTTATCCATCGCAAATTGAATTTCTCAATATTTTACTCCTAAATTGCTACTCATATTTAAACTCAAGACTTTAGAAATAATTCCTAATTGTAACATTTATTTGTCTTTAATGGTTAATACACACACTTTCCATATCCCTATCCTTTTTCATATGTATCCTTCCCCTTTCACCATGTTGCTCCTGAGTTTTATTTTTACCATTCTTTGTACACCATTTATTTAACTGTATATATGCCTTATTTTTGATGAATAAACTTTCATCACTGAGTAAAAAAGAAAAGGACTGGTGAAAAATGTCAAGGTTCATGAAATAAGTCCCAAATATGTTAAAAGTGCTACAGCAAAAATAACTGCGTGAATAAATATTCCATGCCAACACAAGCTGAAGTCTGATGTGAAAAACAGTTGTTTGGAAAGTGTAAAATTTATCAAAAACCAGACCGTATGAAAAAAGCTATTATTAAAAAAATGGTTATTTGAATAATAAAAATTATATATGTATCTCACAAAATACATGAAAAAAAGTGGAGGGTGATAAAATATTTAAACATCATATTAACAATATCAAAGAATGGAGAATGTAAACGTTAGATGTAATGATTATTCCTAACTTGGAAAAAGAAAACTAGATGCATATTTCTGAAAAAAACTGAAATAAAACTCTCATTAGCTCTCTTGTCCAAAAAGAAGATATATACATTAATAGTGAGGGAAGATAAAATACTGCAGAGCCTTGGGAAAAAAAATTAACTTAGGAAAATCCGAGGAGGAGAGAAATTAAACTGAAAGACTATGTTATAAATGCAACTGAGTATTTTCTGTTTATAAACTGTGCATTTCCTGGAGTAGGAAGAGGAATGGTATGTACACATATATATATACACACACACATATATATATATATATATATATATATATATATATATATATATATATATATAATCAAAACTACCCCAAATCTAAAATTAAACCAGACCAGCATAAAAATAATATTAAAACACAACCTAAAGTTTCACTGCTACAAGCAGACTTCTCAAGTGTAAAGAACTACAAAAAAAACCACACATTATATATACTATTAAAAACTACCCACAAATCCATTAACTTCCCATCCACCCTTAATATTAAAAGAACTCTTAAATAAGTTAATTGCTTCAGAATAATAAATTTTCAATAATAAAGACTCTTTAATTCTTCTTTTGATTTCATTTCTCTCAAAGAAGACAACCTTAGCTTCATCAAAATCAATAGTGTGGCCTGTATCTTTTTCATGGACATACAAAGCAGACCTAAGATATCTATTTTTAACTCTACTTTTATGAACCTTTATTCTTTCATTTAAACTCAAACTACTCTGACCTATGTAAACATTCTTACAAAATAAACAAGGAATAAAATATACCACACCAGGAATAGTCTTTCTATCAAAAACTTCTTTTGTATTATTTAATAAATTATTCAATGTAACACCCCTTTTCCAAGCAATTTTCTTATTTCCAAACAATTTACTATTTCTACACACAATTTTATAAGAAGACAATTTAAATGGCAAAGAAATAAAATCATATTTTTCTTTAACCTTTACATCCTTACAAATATTACTATTAAATAAAATACTTTTAACAAATTTATCAGAGTATCCAACACTCAAATAATCTTTATAAAATTGATATTTCTGAAACAAAGCTACCCCACTAGAATTATTTAATTTAATATTCCTATGACAATAATTCCTTAAAGCAGCTACTTTATGAGATACAGATTGATAGCTATCAGGTTTAATTATAGATCTTAATTCTTTACTTTTAACTAGTTTAGCTTTATGCTTGTAATGTTTATATATATATATATATATATATATATATATATATATATATATATATATATATATATATATATATATATATATATAAACCATAATGGACAAATAGGATGTTAATAAGGAAGAATCTGGTGTTGCAATATTTCACAGATAAGATAATCATTTATAACAGAATGTCACATTAGGGCTGAATTATGAGGAGAATGAAAACCATCATTATCCTAAAGTCTAGTCAATGACAATTCTAATTTTAATTTAAAATTCATAATGAATATTAGTGTTATCAAACATTTGCGTGAGAGATCAGCCAAAGACTAATAAGCTTACTTAGCATTACAGAAAAGAATGATAATCATTCAACCATGTTAATTATTTAGTGATTGCGAAAACTAGGGCAACAATACAAACAATAATTTGAATGTTTAAACTTCAAATGCAAATACATCAGAATATAACAATTAAAAATAATGCAGTGATACTAAAACATGGTGATAATCATTGCTGCCCTCTTGACACTCAGCCCCCTTAATGTACTACCCAAATATAAAATTCATTTCTAAGGATAAAAACTAAATAAATTTTAGTGCATGACCTTTAAAGGATATTCCCTTTGCACAATACCCCATTAGAGAAATAATAAAATCACAATTCAACTGGATGTCCATATAACAAAACCTAAGCCCCAATTCATATTACTGACCTATATGCATAAATCCAGCTCAATGTGCACGATATCTATAACTGTTACTGTGAACAAGAGACAATACTAATAAAATAATGTTTTTAAGCTATTCTAGAATTAAATAAATTCACTTGAATAACTTCATAAAATGAAATGTTAATTCATTAAATAAAAACTGTAATACTAAATCAAAATTAAGATCTGCTAAGTATGCTATAAATAAAATTCAGCATTCTAATTTTGATTGAAATAATATAGCAAAATATGATATTACATCGTTACAAAAATATATGCTATCACATTGCAATTTGCATATATATAGTCTGACTCTTTTGTCGTTTATGTAAACAAATGTACGCTTGGTCAGTGTTTTTTGGTAAAACGCCATCTATTGATCATAAATACAACCGACAGCAAGTTAACGTGATTAAAACTTGTTTTTGTTTTTCATAAATGTACCTTTAAAGGTTTCTGCAATGATATATATTGTGAAGGCTTTGACTATGTGGTGAAACTGAACTGAGATCAGACCCATATAGCTATCTAGTTTGTTAGGCTGAGTTTGAAGACTTTACCGGTCTGAAAAATTTTCATGCTTGCAAACTGATAGAAACTTTTTGCATAAACACTTGGAGTCAGTGTTTAGATCTAGTTTCTTGCTCTATCCTTCACTGATGATAACAAATTAGCTTGAAATCAGCTGATCTGAGGGTGGGCAAAATGAAAGAGATAGTTAATTCTGACTCTTTTGTCTTTTATGTAAACAAACGTATGCTTGGTCGGTGTTTTTGGTAAAATGCCATTTATTGATCATAAATACAAGTGACAGCCAGTTAATGTGATTAAAACTTGTTGTTGTTTTTCATATATATATATATACATTTGTATGAATGAATACATAGACATGTAGTATAAGGAAATAAAATTAACATTTGAATTGTCATAAACTTATAAAGAAGTCAAAATCAATTCATTCTAATAATACATAAATAATTAATTTTAACATGAATGGATGTATGCATGGGATTATGTGCTCTCACTGACATAATTATCCTAGGCTATTTCATTTGCCAAAAATAATAAACTTATTGAAACATATTATATTTTCACAAGGCAATTAATTCAAAGTTGAAAATATACTTAAAATTCACATGAATTTGTGTATATATAAAATAGAAAATATGAATCAAAGTATTTAATTCATTCATTCTTTCTAATGGTAAGTGAATGTTTTTTTTTTCTTTTATAAAAAGAGAAAATGATTAGCATGAGATTCAGGCTGGAAAGTTCTTTCTGAAAAAAAAAACATAGGCTTTTCGTTTCTTCATTTACAAAAAGATTTCTGAGTTTATATATATATTAATTTCAAAAGAAAAATCCAAACTAGAAATCAATGAACTGTTTTTAGACAAAGAATGCAAGCAAAAAATATTTATTTTTAAAACTTGTAATTTAAAGATTTTAACTGCAAAGTATTTAAAATTCTGTTATTCTCAATATATAACACATTCTACTCATCAGCTGTATTCATTTTATTTATATTCGACTGGTAGTAATTATAAATTTATACTGCGCTTCTTTCCACATATGTAGATTAAACAGCATATTTGTAAAGTCATAGCATAATAAGCCTTCCCAAAAGCTGATGAAATTTTTTAGGTAAGCTGCTTCATTATAATTACATTGTAGTATAAGAACCAATTATATTTCTGAATAAGGTATACATCAGGTAACTATTCCTATTCATCTTCTCCATTCAGTCTCTATAATTTGAAAGACTTCAGATTATCATTTAATACACAATATTTACAGGTTATAAACTACATAAAAGTGACCTTTGTCCCCATGTGAAATCAAACTCTACCATTGTTACACTAGCAACATCTTTACTTCTTGCCTTCAGTTATAACTTCATAATAATAGTGCTGTAAATCACATGAATGGTTTAAATCTATTTTTATAATATGATGTAGAATTTAAAACAATAATTAAGTAAACTGTCTTTTTTATTTTGACTGATAAAAGTTAATGACTCCTTTTAGTTCACATTTCTACTTTCAAAGACAATTTTGTAGGATTTTATCTAGATATTTAATTTTAAAAAGTCTTACTCTAATTAAAAATTATGTGAATTTTTTTAATTAACTATATATATATAGTCCAGATTTCAATGTTTAATATTATTGCTGCCTATTGTTGAAAGAGCTACTTTGGTATCATTATGAATTAGGAGTTTTCTGATATGGACTCTAAATGTTTATTTCATACAGGATGTACTGAAAATTTTTTAATGTTTGAGATGATTTTATATATAAATATTATACATATTATAAGTTAAACATAGTAATATTGAAGTATGACAAAACAATTGCTTAGCTTAAAACAAGAATTACTATTAAATCTTTACCTTCAAAAATAGCCTTGTTGAAATGTTTACAATCAATAGTTTAAATGCATTGAAGGCATTGATTTTATCTTGCTGTTTCTATTCAATTATAAAGGACATATTGAAATGCTCCAAGCTAAAAAATAGTTTTATATTACAAATGTATATATAATTTTTGGCATATTATGCATCTATTTTATTTACATGTGTTAACTGCAAATATATATATATGGTAACTTAAGAGCATGCTATAACTCTAAACAAGCTTTTTTTTATGATAAATGCTACTACAAAAGAAGGCATTCAAATCATCTTTATATATATATATGTGTGTGTGTGTGTGTGGATGAAAGTAATTGTATCTAAATATTTGATTAGATAAACTACTATTTGGAATGGAATTTAGGTATAATGAAATAGTAGCATCAAGTTGTTTTATTATTTTCAAAATTTGTCTTTATTTTCTTTTAAATTTTTTGAATTTTAATAATAATATTAACTTAAAATGAAAAGAAAAATACAAAGGGAAAAGTAATATCTTATTATAAATACATTCCAGAAAACAGTTCTATGACTTAAAAACAAATTATTTATAGATTGTTAATCTAAATGAATAAAACATGTTACACATTGTTTAGTAATTTTTTAGTATAATGATTAGAATAATAATTATATTGTACATTTTCTAAGGTTTTTTGCCTTATATTGCCTTAAACAAAGGATATAAATCAGCACAATTTTTCTTGTAAATAATCTTTCAATTGTTTTTTTCATTATGTGTATTTTTTCATTATTGCATATTTCTGTAAAGGAAAGGAAATAATATTTGGGTAGGTAAACTCTTGGAACAAAGCCTTAATTTTCCCCTACAGTTATTTCTTTATTATACAAGACAAAGATCTCGTTATGATTAAACAGTGTAAACAAAGCTTAAATTTAACAATGGGAACCTAATAGGAATCTGCCTTAACTAGTCATAACATTCAAGAGCTATTTTTTTTTAAAAAAAAAATCAATTTGTTTATAAATTAAACTTTTAAAAAACAATAACCAACTGATGATTACTGGTTTAGCATGAAATACTAATATTGGTGATTATTTATCTTTTCAACATATGTGTTCAAGTATATCAGTGATATGAGATAGAGTTGTGAGTGATGGGTCGTACCCTATATATTACTTATATTAATATAGGTATATAATATGCTTGCATTTCAGTTAACCCACTGAAATAACAATTTAAATGCTCTATACTTTCCTTAAGTTATTATGTATATGAACTGTTTTTTTTTTAAATATCTTCTTGGCACCTTTCGTTATTCATTCAAAAATATATTTCACAAACCCATCATGGAAATGGAAACACGACCACTAGATGTCAGTTATCAGAAATAGAGTCTAAATTAAAACAAAATTTCCAATCAAGATTTATAGATATATTTAAATCAAATTAAGATTTTATATCAGTTTTTTTGTTAACAAAATTTATTTTTCTTATCTTCAACTAAAGTATATTAATTAACAGATTATTTGTAATCATAACAGAAATTATATATATAAAATTAACGGTGAATGCTATATTATAGTTTAAATTCTTTTGTAGCGCTTTCGATTACGTGGATTTCGTCAGCTTTAACGGAATTTCAAATTTTTTAAACTTAATGTTAGGTATATATCCATAAGCTGTGTATGGCGGTATTTGCAACTTGCCTATTAATAACATCATTCTTGTATTTATCCATTAATATTGCCTCTTTAATTTTCCTCTTTTTTATGATTTCTTTCTTCCATTAATATTTTTATTTCATTACTATTAAATGTAAACTTATAATTACAAGTTTCTTCATGGTCAAAGAATACTGAAGCTGTATTAAATTGACTATTTACGTTATTTTTAATTCTATTATATAATAATTGGTGCTCCTTCACTCTTTTTTCCACAGAACATCTCGATTCAACGATATAAAATTTCTGACATCCACATGAAATCTGTTAAATTATATTATTTCTCTGCAATTTAGGAATTATACTCTTAGAATTATTAATCAATCGATTAACATTTGGAAAAACACAATATGAAATATTATACTTTTCTTTAAATATATTCTTAATTAATTTAGATTGCACGTTATTTATAAACGGCATAGATATCCATTTTTTATTATCTAAAGTAAAACTGCAAACACTTTTCTTATTATTAAATGAATTTACTGCATTTTACATTTATATATATGCATGCTAAATAAATTAATTACTATTTAGAGGTGATATTATTTTTATATAAAAACATAAAACTAACTATTTACATTTATGAACATATTTATGTTAATAAATGCAATTATATTTCATAATAGAAATTATTTTCATGTTTGATCATTATCATTATTTTAATTTATAGTTTACAGCTGGTTTCAGTTTAAGTAATTATTACTATTAACTTTGTGATATGGAAATATATCATTTTCACTTCACTTTGATATTATTGTAATATATTATTAAGCAAAAACGTTAAATCAATTATATAACCCCAAACGTGGTTGACTTAATTCTGTATATGTAAACTCAAATCCTCAGAGTGTCTTTTATAATCTATAGTTATATAATATCTATTTTATTTAAAATTAATAAAGCATATGAGAAAAATAAAATATATCATAAGTGATAAAGTAAAAAGTTTGATAGGTATATAAAGACATGTAATAAATATTTTAATGATATATATAGTTCTAAAATCTTTGTTTACATAGAGTTACAATAAATACTTAGTTTCTATGAAACACAATGCTTTTATAATTTATAACTAAATGATTTTTTCTATCAATCTATTAGAAAATTTGCTTTTAAAAAGTGAAAAAAAAAAAAACATTATTAAGAAATCGTTTTATTTTTTTTTAATTTTTAATTATTTTAAAAGTAGGATGTGAATATTTAAAGAATAAAAAAAGAGCTCTCTTAAATAAACTGGGTTTTTTTTTATATTAAAAATGCCTAACTATTTCAATCTAACAAGTAATATGATATTAAGAAAGTAAAACATTATTTTGTTTGAGTTCTCATTCAATGAAAAGTAGACACACAATCTATAAACTTGTAAGTTGAGATGTTCAATTAAGCTGCTTCCAATAAACTCTAGTACCTATATAATATATTAAAAAAGAAATACAAAAAAATTTCAAACTGCAGGTGTGTCTACCTGCATAAGTTTAACTCCATGATCTAAATAAAACACTATCCAAAGAAAAATATAAATAAACAAAAATGAAAATAAACAAATAAAAAAAAAAAATACATTGAATTTTTCAAATTTGAATATATTGGCAACATTTTGTAGTTTTATTCTAGTGGATTGTTATATATATATATATATAATTTTAAATTAAGATAATATTGAATTTACTCCATCATTTAAACTTACTTAATATTATTAAATAAATTAAGTATATATAACAGCAAATTCTAATAAGACAAGTAATACAATTTGTCTTTTGAATAGCTTATTTACAATATATAAGTCACTGAAAGTATCAGTTACTTTATATTCAGCTACATATAATCTAAATTATTTATTGTTTACAGGTATTGAAACAAAGTTTTCATTTTACATTTAAAGATTGTTTAAAATAAATCCTACTTTTATCTGCTGAATATTTAAACGATAATTCTTATAATTTATTTCAAATATATACAACAAATAATCAATTTTATTACCTTGTTCAAAATTTTTATAATTATATTAAGCATACAAAAGAACAAATGTTAAAGAGATAGGCCATACCATCTATCTTTTGAATAATTCCTTTACTGAATATAAATTGCTGAAGGCTTCATTCAGTTGCATATAATCAGAATTACATCTATCTATCTATCTATCTATCTATCTATCTTTCTTTCTTTCTTTCTTTCTTTCTTTGTTTCTTTCTTTCTTTCTATCTATCTATCTATCTATCTATCTATCTATCTATCTATCTATCTATCTATCTATCTATCTATCTATCTATCTATCTATCTATCTATCTATCTATCTATCCATCCATCTATCTATCTATCTATAAATCAATCTATCTATCTATCTGTCATTCTGCCAACTATCTATATATAAAACAATGACATATTTCCTATATATATATATAGAAAGCATTTAAAATTTCTGTATAGAATTATCCCTTTCCCCAAAATAGTTTTGAGCTAATGGCTCATACCAGTGAGGTACTAGGACATTCAGGCACTAGATCCAGAAAACAAACTCAATCCCATTATATATCAAATGGGGATAATTCTAGATAGAGACTTTAAATGCTTTAACTTTGCAGCATTTATAAAAACTGCTTGTTCAGAGCTATTAGTATGCTCATTATATTATATCTGTAATTAGAAGCTAAATGTTATATGATTTATGATGTGGATTTCCTTACTATTATATACAAAAGAATTTAAACTATAATATTGTATTTACCCTTACAATTTATTTATATATATATATATATTTTACAACGGATAATGTTTTATATATATATATATATATATATTGTAACCCTCCCCCACCACCACTCCTACTTTTCCTATCCACAAATACCCAGGGACACCAATTCTATTGATCATAGAATAAACAACTAATCTGATGTTGTTTTAACTTTATTGAGACTCTTAAAATGTTGTCCTACCTTAGTTTGCTCAGTTGGGGGTTACAGAGATCTATAGGGTGTAAAATGTATATCAGATATGGGAAGAAACATTATGATTAATAGGAAAAAAAAACATCTATTAAGTTTTAAAATAAGTAACTGAAATTGGTAAAGTTCTACCATTTAAATTGACAAGATATTGTCTATATCTTATCTCATCCCATCATCCACATGCATTGAATAATCTCTACTGTGTGATAAAATTAAATTAATAAAATAAAGATGTAATGCTGATTAACTATACTGTATGATAAGTTAGAATTCAATACAAAATAAAATATAACATTACTTAACTTTTAGTTATACAGTAATTTAAACTAAGTAATCAAATTAATGTCTAATCTAAATAATAAGGGAGTATCTCAGGAAATTAATTTATTGCATGGCATAATTTTAAATCTAAACTTTCCAACAATTTCTAATTTCTATTATAAAATTAATGACACAAATTAAGCACCATTCTAATAAAAGTGGTAGTAGTTAGATAATAAAAGAAATAGGGTGCATTTTGATTTCAATTCATCATCTAAATGATAACTGAATAATAAAATTTTTAGAGAATCATTAAATAATCAAACATTTCATTCAGTGTTTGGATCAGGAAAAGCAACATCATCAGATGGACATATTCATTTTATTTTTAAAAAAAATTATATTTGGCCTTGTGAAGCAAGATATTTTGAAGATGAATTATATAAAAATATAGTTTCTAAAAATGCTATATAAAATAAGTGAACATTAAAATATGATTAATTGCTATTTTAATGGCTGTATTTTTTAAAAAAAAAAAAATGGTTAATGGAAGAAAATATATATTATCAGGAATAAATAACCTTTTAATATTGATGTTAAAAAACCTGATTTCATTTATTTGCCTTATCATTGTGTCCTTATTGGAATATAAGTTTTAAAATGGAAAGATGTCTGTTTATTCTGGAATTATTTTTAATAAATATGGTCATGAAAGATGCACTATCACCAATAAAAATTAATTTTATGAAAGAAAGGGAATATATATCTCTATACATATATTAATTTAAATTAAAAAAATAAAAATTATATATATATAAAAAAAAGAATAAAAAAATACACACAAAAAATATAATTTTTATTTTTAAAAAAAAAAAACAAAACTTTTTTCACCAAACAAAATGAGAAAGGAAAAAAAAAAAAGGAAAAAAATAAATAAAAAAAAAAAAAGAAATAAAATTTAAAATTATTATAAGAGTTTTTATGTGTTTTTTTTAGAAAAAAAGAGAAATAAAATAAATAATTGGTTAAGTAGAAATGGAGGGAATGATATCTTAATTTTAAAATAGTTTAATAATTTTTAAAATTTTTTTGGGAAAAATTTATTTTAAAATATGTCATTTTCTAATTAACACTGTGTGAATGAAGTTTACAATTTTTTATATTATTATGTATTGGAGAACAGAAAACATCAAAATGTGGATAATATTGTTAATCAAATAGGTAATTTAAATTGTTTTAAATATTATATGGTATATATTTTTAAAAATTGCTTGAAATTTAAATGTTCATATTATGCTGAAAGAATGAATGGATATACAGATGTGTAAATTAATAGCACATACATATTTTTTATTAAATGATATAAGCTATAAATAAAAGTATGCATATATTTTTTCTTATATAATAAAGTTTGTTATAACTTTATTAATTATCATAATTTTGTATGATAAGGTAAACAATATTATATTCATTTTAAATATATGAATATTAGTAGTATATTTTAATCAAAGTCATTTGTATTTGTGGCTAAGCTTCAGTGTGTGAAATCATTTCATAAAATATTCATAGTTTGATGAATCAATATGTTAGATTTGTTTATTATTGAGAATAATCTTTCAGTTTATTTTGTGATGTAAATTGTTTAAGTTTATTTTGAATTTTTATATGATAGTGAAAAGGGAAGTACTTGAAATGAAACCCACGATGTTTAAATTTCTAAGGTATGTCAAGAACATAGGAAGATTAGCCTATGTCATATCAAAGTAGATATTGTACAGATAAGTTAACAAAGTCCTGTATTATTGTATGTTATTTCCATGGACAGTATTAGTTGATTTGTATTTTGTAAGTGCTTAAAAAACGAAGACATTATTTCCTATGGGTATTAGACTAAATTGTATGTAATATTACACACAGTTTTCCATGTGTATTAGTACATTTATTTTATATTATTGAGTCAATACTCTAGTTTTTCCTTCATATCCTATACATTATATCACTATCTTAATTTTATTAGTAATGTATCATAGAGATTAGTATTATGAAAGTAGAATAATGAATAAAGTTAGATTGATGAATTGATTTAAAAATAAATAGCAAGATAGGTTTTAAATTAAGTAGAAATGCAAATAATCTTGAATGTTTAATGCTGATGATAAAAATGATAAAGTGAATCATAAATATTTTTAATATATTTTCAAATGTTTTTTGATATTTTTTGATATTTGTAAGTTAATAATATTTTGAAATAATGTATATTTTACAAAGAAATACCAGAATAAGGAATGTGAGTGTAATATGAATGCTTATATATTTCTTATTTTATTTTTATATTTTGTTTTCTTTTGAACATGAAACATGTAATAAAATTTAGAGTGGTACCAAGAAATTATTTTTAGTACATGAACAAACATTGTTTTTGTTACTTTATGTTTTATTACCTAGAGTGAACCTAAAAATATATTTTGATTGATAAAAATATTATACAAAATATCTTATTTGGTATTTACTGAAGTAAAAAAATATATTTTTTTATCATTTAACTTGTAATAAACCTAATGTAATTTTGTAAGGTAAATATTAGGAATTTGAATATTTATATATGATAAATATTCTTAAATAAAGTTCATATAAGCAGAAGGGAAGGCTTACATATTAATGATTTTTTAGTGATAATCTGCAACTTAATCTTTCTTTTTCTTTTTTTAATTTTATAAATATTTTGTTTTGACTTTAGCATAATATTATTAGTTTATATATATATAATAAACTGTAAATTTATTGAATAAAGTTGGTTTGTTAAATAGTATAAAATTTGTTAAAGTTGTTTTATAAAAAAAAATCAGAGTTATTATTGATCTATTCACATCCTCAACATCTGATCTACCAAACTCAAAATTGAACAAATAATATATTTTGCACAAACATAAATACAAATAGTTTATTTAAATGATAATTAGTATTCAGAATATGATACTGAAATATCACATTA
>JAQFVV010008379.1:0-32725 GCA_028023455.1 Epiperipatus broadwayi
GAAACTCAACCACAAAACAAATGCATATTACCAAAGTGATACCAAACCAGATGGTTTCCATAGTAAGTATACATTTTACAAGAGAATAAGTCTGCTTATGGAAAAACACATATTACAACAGAAATATAAGTTATAAAAAATATCAGGTTCTTATTTTATCTGTTAGGTTTTTATTTTATCCAAATGTCAGGTTCTTATCTAATCCAAATCTTAGGGTTGCTTTCTCAATTAACATTAAACAATTACTTTGATTAACATTTAAATAACCTCAAGGAGTTAACAATTTATGTTCTTATACACAGGGTTAGCTCTTCTTCTTATATTGTTATAATCTTAAATTTGGTTTAATATAAATGATAAAGTTGCAGATGGGTAAGTATTTAAATGTCAGTATACTTCAAACAACCTTTGATTAGCAATAAAAAATATTCTAAAGATACTTAAGATTTTTATTTTGTAAATAATCATATTAATAAAACTTTTTTTTTCAGTGATGAAAGTTTATTCATAAAAAAACACAGATATAAATACAGTTAGAAAAAGGTTTACAAGGGAGTTATTATATGATAAATTAACATTTCAGGAGCAACATGGTAAGAGAAAAAGGATACATGTGAAAAGAGAATGGAAAGTGCAAAGGGGAAATGGTGTGTATTCCAGGCAAGTTCAAGATGCATGTTTTCATTGAGCAAGCATTACATGGGTCACAAACATTTGAATGATTGAGTCCTATGACAGAGGCTGAGAGGATGGGAGTTGGAAGATTATCCAAGTGTCTGTGAGGAGTGAAGGTGGGGCTAGTTTGATATCTCGGGTTTTGAGAAAGCAAATTAGGTCCAAGAGCTTTTGATTCACTGAGTGTACTTTCTGGTCAAATATAATGGTACATAGGAGTAACTAGAGTGCATAGATGAGAAAAACTGATAGTCTAATAGTTGCAAAGGCCCCTGTTTCTATGGATTCTTGGAGGTTGAAGATGGTATTCCTGTGCAAGGAAATGCAGGAGTTGATGACAATGTCTCACACAATTTCTAGAGGGTTTCATGATCAGTTTTATAAAGCTGGCATACAGGATAGATCTTGGTGAAACCCCTACTGTTGACCAAAAATTGATTTGTGGGAAAGAAGTGAAGTTTGATTTTGAGGAGGAAATTGAGGAATTTTGCCTCAAAAGACCATCTTTTGAATTTGCCAATTAATTTAGCATTGGTAAGTTTGAGGAATGTAGGGAACCCAATGGAGAAGACTGTGGTCTGATGGAAAACCTCCCTGTACTTTAGTTTGCCACTGATTGATAGTATAACATTGCCAGCCTTTTGTAGGATGTTGGCAATGAGTGAAGACCATGATGTGGGCCTGCCACTGGGAGGAGGAGTGTTGGTGGGTATGATAATGATATGCACAAGGTTGGCAAGAAAGTGACTTAGGAGTGTGAGAATAATGTTGTGAGATCTCTGGACCAGAAGTGTCAGTGAAATGCAGGCCCAATTTATTGAAGTTTTTAGGAAAACAATTTCTTTTTAGGCTGATGACCACCACCTTTCTGCCCAGAGAAAACAGGTAAAAGGAATTGATTAAAGAAATGTGTAGGTAGAACAAGGGGGAGGTAAAATGCTATTTTATGAAACACTAGAAGATTGAGGAGGGTGACTTTCCCATAAAGGGAGAGGTAGGTACCTGTGATAGTGCTGAGGGTGGATAATATGCTTTGATACAGTGTGGTTTGGACCCATAACCTCCTGTCCTTAGGAGAACACATGAGGGGAATCCAAGGAAGTTGTGTGGCTTGGCATAGAAGGTAGAAGGGATTTGTTTACCAGTTGATAGTTGCCAGGCCACTGATTTATCACTGCTAAATTTCATCCTGTGTGTTTTGGTGTATCAGGTGAGGATATGTTGAAACTTGGGGATGAGATTAACTGAGTGAAGGAAGACAACCACATCATATACATAAGCAAAACATTAGATGCTTTTGCTCAGTGCAGGAATAAAAATGCCAAGGAGGTAATGTTACAGCCTGATCAAGAGAGTATTTCAAAAATGTGGTGAACAACAAAATGCTCAGCAGAGAACTCTGAGGGATGGATATGTTAGGTGTGAAGCTGGGGGCAACTTTCCCATCCAGGGTAACTAGGATTTCTCTGTTGGACAGGAGATTTTGGAGGATGGACAGCAAGGCCTCTGAAATGTTCGGGTCCCAGAGATAACTTGTGAGTAAATG
The DNA here is from genome assembly GCA_028023455.1 of Epiperipatus broadwayi. Taxonomy (NCBI): domain Eukaryota; kingdom Metazoa; phylum Onychophora; class Udeonychophora; order Euonychophora; family Peripatidae; genus Epiperipatus; species Epiperipatus broadwayi. Next base: position 2,222 of record JAQFVV010008379.1, read on the forward strand.
TCTTTAAAATATCTTAATGTATAATCATACACCAAGCTAAGTAAAATAATGCAATAAGCAGAAAGGGTACTTCTATGCTATCCACTACTCCATTAAGTACTTTTGTGATAAAATACAAAATAACATAATATTTTATCTTAAATAATTCAGGTTGAATTTTGAAATTTAATTTTACATTCAACAATATTCAATATTAGTTGATTAATTCGATTTTCTGGATAAATTGGTAAAATGATAATAATGAAAATATAAAAATATTAACATGATCTAATGAGATATAATAAATTATGGTAATAAGCATCAAAGATAGCAGTACTAATGTACTGCTGACATAACCATTTACATAATGTAAATTAAAATATCTTGCAAGTAAATCCTTGGAAAATAAATAATATTTAAAATCAAAATGAATTTAAGAAGTTCTTTTACTTGAAAAACCAACCAAACAGAAATGATGCATACAAAGTTGCAATAATATGCCTTTACACAGACCACTAAATAATGATGATAATAAAATTAGAAAACCATCTACATTCAAATCAGTGTATACATGTATTCTTATGATACTGCAAACAGAATTGAATACTATACAAAAATAATTAATGAAGGTTTAATGACTTTATGCATATATGGGCGGAATAATGAAAAGCTCAATACTATCATTGACTTAAGATACCTAAAATTAATTTGAAGTAGAGTTAAATAATTTCATATATTTATATGCATTAAATGTACTTACATAAAATGCATGCTAATAAGGTTAAAGAGCAAATGACAGTAGTAAACAGAATGATACCCTGTTATGTGAACTGCAAGTGCCATAAAACATGCAATCTCTACTCCGGAGCTTAATAAAATTCAACAAAATGGAAACCATCAACATTATTGATAGGATTGATACCTGACAATGGGTGGAATACCAAGAAATAAAAAAATAAAGCATGGTTATAGAATAGTACATGGAAATCTATCCTGTATTTACACATAAAAAAATACTCTAACTAAAGAACTACAAAAGCCAATATAAAAGTAATTGCAAGTCAATATCATAAAATAGAAAATAAAACTACATTCCTTCTTTTATCAACTTCAAATAATACATTCATTTGCATACAGAGCTTAAAATAACTGTTCCCTCTATGCTCACATTGACACACTTTAATAATACTCGCATGTAAATTCTGAAATCTTTAAATATTTTATAATTAAAAATCTTTACACTTGTCAAATGTTGGTGGCCAAGCAGCAGCACAGTTGCCTTACAAGCAGTTGTCCTGAGCTTATAGGTTTGGTTCCCAGCTGATGCTTTGACACAGGAAAAAAACTCTTTACATTTGCGTAGTTACTCATACCAATTTTCATTCTAAAACAAATACTATCATGTGATGTTCATCGTTAATATACCTAAGATCATGTAAGACATAATAAATTAATAATACATAAGTGATAATTATAATAAAATAATAATAGTGATAACAATGTTTTAAACACATTACACTTGTATTACCCAATTTAATAAAATCTGAGAGTTTATAAGTCCTTTCGTTCAATAAATAAAATGAAAATAACACTCTGGGCTTATGAGTCTGATCATTGTGCAAGTGAATGAAACTTTGTATGGTTTTATTCAACACAAAGGAAATTAATAAATGACTAAATCAGAGCAAAAGTCCTTCCAAGTATAATTTAGTTTTAACTTTTGAAAATTAAGAACAGAACAAAAACAGACAAAATTTTAAATATATAAGAGCGATGCTTCATAATAAAAGTTTATACAGCACATTAATAGAACTGTCAAATTAATGCAAATTTTAAAATTATTTGTTTTGCAGAATAATAACACAATTTATCTGGATAAATCAATAAAATTCCAAGATAATACTTATTTCTAAACAAGGAGAATTGCCAATTCCTCTACAAGCTTTGTAATAAATGCTTAGCCAGATCCAGCACTTAAAATATCTCTATCAGGAACCCCTCCCCAAACCCCTGACCATAGTTTCTTGCTTTGACACTCCTTAGAGAGGACCCCTTACCATGGTATCATGCTTTGGCATTCCTCAGAGAAGTATCAGGGTAGCCTACCCTGACACCTCTCTGAGGAGTGCCAAAGCACAAAACCATGGTCAGGGATTTGGGAAAGGGTTCCTGACAAGAGATATTTTAAGTGCTGGCTTTGGCTAAGCATTTATCACAAAGCTTGTAGAGAAATTGACAATCCTCATTGTTTATAACTTCCTAGATTAAGAGATAGAAGCATGTGATCTATGACTCTTATTTGGAATACTTATTTCTATTTGATGTAGTACAATTATACATCTTCTTTATTTAAGGCAATGGAAGTATAAGCATAAATAACTACCATTTATTCTAAATAAATGAAGATTCCTAAAATGAGTATACTTGTTTCACAATAATTTTGAAATAATTTATTATAGAATTTATTTCAATAAACTGAAGTTATAATAATTATAAAGGCAGCCTCATGTAATAATAATATTTCAAAAATAATTTCATAAAACATTATATAATAGTTGATAAGAAATAACTTATTTTTTGGAAGAATCTTTTTTCCATCCAATCTCATCTTCTCTTTTACATGATTAAATTATACCTTGATAAACTAAATATTTTTAGAAAAAATGATTGTTTAGTTACTTCTGTATTTTTAATTTTTTTTTCTTTTTACACCAAAAATAAAATAATATTTCAATTATCATTATTTAATAAAAACTGCTTATTGCTTTTGTAAGAGATAAAGAACTCAAAAAATGTCTACTTCATGAAAACAAAGTTTAACTTAAAAGGAAAAATCTTATTAATTTATTTTCTATAAAAAAATTTCTTTTCATGTTAGTTAAGACTTTTTAATAATTTAGAATTAAAAAAATATGAATCTTATTATTTTTTAGCATTAAAGCTAATAAATATCTGAAGAGAAAGAACAAAAAAGGTTTAAATTATTTTAGATTTCTTCTGCCCTATACTGCCATTTATAACAAGTTACATATCTATCTAAATAAAAATGGCTAGATTTTTTAAATTATCATATGGAAAATAATTATTTAATTAAATTAGTTATTCTTATTATTAAAATTACAATCCTAAGTTACATACTTCCCACTCTCATTTTATTTTAATTCTATAAGTGTAAAATTTTATATGGCTAGATTTGACCATTGAATACAATATTAAAATACCACCCTCTTAAAATGATGAAACATTAAAATAGAAATGTATGTTTGATATCTCATTATTTCCATTCTTACTTTTCATCTAATTTCTGGTAATCTCAGATTGAAAAGCGTCACTAAAGGATTTAGCATTTTATTGTTATTTTTAACTAAATTATTTTTTATTTAGAGGGAATAATTGAGGATATACTAACATATCCCACCCATCTTAGACCACATCCAGAACATTTTTTCACACTCCATTTGGTTTTCAGAACTTTTGGAGCTTGATTAAAATCAAAGATTATTCAATTTTTTTCTTGATTATTCTTTCTTTCAAAATTTTATAGCAAGCTTGAAATATTTGAACCTATCTTAAAAGGTGAATTTCAGTGATTATATATATATATATATTGTAACCGTCGGAATTGTCGAATGCTGTATTCCACTTCAATTGAAGAAAGAAAGGCCCAAAACGTTGGTGCCAATTTGTAACTGACTGAATTGATGGATGAAGGTGATGGTTAGGATGATCAATCTGATCTGATAAAAAATCCAAAAAAAAAGTATAAATTAATCTGGTCTAGCTCAATCGGGTCACCATTATATAATAAACCATCACAAAGCACAAATAATCTCTTTTAAAGTTTCATTTACCTAAGCTATATGTAAAATGAAGAGATAATGCGACCATCTGCTCCAGACATCAACAAATCCGTCACAATTACAATTAATGCCCTAAACAATAATATAGGATTAGGTTAATTACTTGATTGGCAATCTAATCAAAACCAAATCCCATTAATAACTAACATAGACTCCAACACATATATATTTTATTAGCCTGTTAATTATTATAGTAATAATTTAACTCTACTTTATTATTTAAAGATGTTGCTTTTATAAATCAATGGAAAAGCTTCTAAGTACCTGTAATAGCACTTTACAAAACATTTGTTTTGCAAACAGACATTATTTAAATAACAAAACAAAATAATGCTTGAACCCAAATATGCATATATCTATTTTAGCAAACGCTAAATAGAAAGATAAACACTCGTTTGAAAATTTTAAACAATTGAGTAAAATTGATTGATAACAATTAAAACATATGATTATATTTGATATTTATATAGATTGAAATAATATTCAATTGAATCAGTCAATGAAATTTATTCTCTTCATGTTATAAGAGTCTAAGAAAATATCCAAGACGAATTATTCCAAACTAAACGATAAAGTATAATTTAGATCTTTGTGACGGAATCAGACAAACATGAAATGATTGACTTTGTACTATTAACTAAGATAAACGATGATATGTATGTATAATATTCGCATGCAAATATAAATATGAAAATTATATAGAAACAAAATAAATTTACTAGTAAGCTAAACATACCTTATCTTATATTCCAATTTGCTTACCAAGCTGAGCATGAATTCCGCTATTTAAATAGCTACGCCGTCTTACGCAATCCAAATAAGACAAAATAATTAAACTAGTCTTGATATTCAAATTAACTCAATTTATTAGATTATAAGAAAGAAAATTGACAATATTCATGATAGAATACATCCGAAATGACTTTATATTTTAAATGGGTTGATTAAATAAAATGATCATATTGCTATGTGTTTCTCTATATACGTGTTGCAATAACAATAACGACACAAACAAAAAAAAAATCAATGAATAAATGACGGGAAAGGCCCCTAGATATTTTACTAAAATAAAGTTTACATATAACCTATACCAAAATATGAAATAGGAGGATATCAAAATCTATTTGTTTATCAAAATAATTACGGATAAATGAATATGAAATAGAGAATATTTTGAGCCTCTCTGATCATTTTCATTTAATAACTTATACCACTTTTAGATAATAAAAAAAAATCATCATATTTTTACTACATAAAAAAAATATACATAACACACGTACATTTTATATAACAAAAAAAAAATCATACCATATATTTATAAATCAGTTCGTTCACTGTTTACTGGTCTATCGATCGACCTCAATCATAGTGTATAGAAAAGTTTCTCCGTCAGAAATGGTAATCGTAAACCCTGTAATACTTTATTAAAAAGTTTCCTTTTCCATTTTTTCTTTCTTTTTCCTTTTTTTTTTCTTTTTTTTCCCTCCTTTCTCTTCTCTCCTGAGGATGTGAGTGCCCTTTGACTATTCCCATTATGAGGTGAAGTGATCCATTGGGTTCCTGTTCCGATGTTTATGCAAATCCATTTTTTTTTTACTTCATAGGTTTCTTCTTATTTATTTTTTTTTTTACATTGTTGCCGCCTTCCGAGACTCCCTTTCCACTGCCCACTGAATGATTGAACGGGCAGACAATTCCTTTATTTTTTCATGTTTTATAGTTTTACATCCAAAATATTAAAAAAAAAATTCATTTCATTTTTTTTTTAAAGACATGGAAAATAAATCTGTCCTTTACTATTGCAAAATGATAAAACTTGTGTGTCCTGTTATCTTCTGAAACGTCATTTTTATAGGTTCTCTTTCTGGCGTTGTCTTATCCTGGCGACCACACACGGTTATAGATAAGAAGATACGTGAAGATTAAATCCAAATTCGATTACAATTTGTTTTTTTTTTTTAATATTATTTTATAAACCAAAATACAAAATTGATATAATAACCTTTTAAATTATTGATACACATCAATGATTTACACCTATCTATATACTTCCCTTTAATAATAATATTTTTATAAAAAATCTATAAATAAAATGTACACAACATATATGTAAACATTAAACTGTATGTAATAATGTTACTATGGTGTCTGCATTCATATCTGAAAAGTATAAAACAATATCAATCCGATTTAGTTAAATTTATATTATGCTGAATTGTTTACTATGTTTTTCTTTTCTTTTCTTATTTTTTTTTTTTCATATATATACCTGGATCATCAATTTGAACACTCACAATATATATATATATATTGTAACGAGCACATATGCCATTACATTATTTTTTCTAAAAATTAGATATGAAAAATAAAAGTTCGCAAATAAAAACTTATTTTTTAAGAATTAAAAATTGAAAGTTAAAAATCGTCTAAACTCTAATATATAAAATCGCACAGATGAAAAATTATTAGAAGAAAACTTTATTTAAAAAAAGGAAAAGTTTTAAAACTAAATTTTCAAGAAAAACTTAAAAAGATTTAGAGATAAAAATATATCTTGAAGTTTGTACTATAAATGAATTAATGCTATTGTAAAATGGAAATGAATATTTTAATTAGTTAAAAGTAAGATAGCCCTTGGGCATCTCAAAATGTATAGGTAAAGGTCAGATAGGAGAAAAAAGCAATAGAAACTAATAGCCAATAAAAGAAATCCCTCAGGAAATGGACCTCAACAAAAAGATCATCAACATCATGATGTAATGTCCACTGGATCTAAAAGTTTACAATAGAAGGAAAAGTTTGGAAATAAATTTTAGTGAAGAAAGAGCTGGGAAGAGGTCAGAGATGTGAAAGCAGAGATATGCTAGAGTTGAAAGAGAAAAGATTGGAAAGACACACTCTTCAATCTTTTCAGTTTTGCTATAAAAAAACAAAGAAAGAGAAATGACCAATTGTTTTGTTATACTGCAGACCACAGGACATCGGGGGAATTAACGCTGGATCCCAAATTGCAAACTTCTAAAAAAGAAACTTTTCCAGTATGTTTAAACTGTAAGAAATTTATGAACTCTAATAAGCTTTAACTATAATTCTAAAACTTTCCCAGTATTTAAATTATTGGAATAGAAATTCCTATCTGACCAAACTTAATCAGTTATTAATAATTATTTTATTGAATGTATTATTATTTTTTGTAAATCATTTCCATTATTTTTTTTTGTTCTCTTAAGTTTTATTATGATTTTTGTTTTTTCATTACACAAAACTTAATAAATGTTAAATTTAAGTTGGGCATGAATGGCTGCATAGATTTTTAAAGTTACATTAGTTTAATTAAGAGAGGGTAAATCTTGGGTTATTTGTTTCGTAGTTAAATTGGGTCAATGGATTGGATATATTGGTGTAATTAGTAAATGTAGGTCCACTACATGCAGGTTCATGTTATATGCCACACTCAGGAAAAATAAGCCTTTCTTATTGACCAACAAAGACAGATGGTATTCCCTGCTCCTTGGATGACCCTTTTTTAGCCTATGGAATGGGATAGTAAGACGGAAAACACAGTCCCTTCCTATAGAGTTTTTTTATTGCTCTTCTTGTCAGACAGATGTAGTATTCCTGTTCTGGACAAGAGTCAATGTCTTCTATAACCATGCTGTTCAGATGTACATTCTTGGTATGGTATTTGTGCTGTCATATTCATGCTGCATTGAATACATCGATGTATCAGATGGATTGACGTTATTTTAACTGCGAACTTTTGGCCTATGGTTAAATAAGGGATAAAATATTTTCTTTTCAAATGCAATGTATGTAGTCTATTTATATTCGACACTTTAATAAAATATTAAATTCATCTGTGCGAACTTCCAAAAATAAAAGTTAAAAATGTAAATTAAATGTTAAAGTAAAAGTTAGACTAAAATAATAATTCTAAGTTACATATATGCTAAATAAATGTTTGTGTATGTTATTACTGGCAGTGGCTTCTTTTATTTTTATTTTTTTTATATTAAAAATATTTTAATATGAATCCATATTTTATATTATCTCTGCTGCTTCATGAGCTAGTGACTTGGGCTGATGGTCGGAATAAAATATTTACATAAAGTTATATCTTAACAGCATGTATCTGCCTACTCTATAAATTTTCTAGCTTCAAATGGCCTAGTGGCACCCTGTACGGCAGATATGGTAACTCATCAATCCGACCATTATAATATATATATATAATTAGATAACAACCAGTTACCACCTAAACATTCACAGTAAAGTTTAAGTTTCTAATCTTCTGACCCTTCACTGACATGATGCAACTAGCTCGAAACCATGGTCTGGAGGTGGGAGACAATGAAAGAAATATTGAATTCTATCTTTTTCAACATTTATGTAAACAAGCTTGTTAGAAGCTATTGGTAAATCTCCATCTAGTGATCATATATATATATATATATATATATATATATATATATAGTAATAGTATGAATAATGAACCCTACCATCTGATGGTACTGTTTTTCACAAAATGCACATCAATATACCATTTTAGCAGCTTTAACTGACACTGACAGTACAATAGGTGTTTTTTAAGCCATAACAGGCTACCTGAGGGTGATGTGTTCCACAATTATGTAACAAAATACTACACCCATTGCATTGCAACAGTATTTGTCAAATGAGCACTTCTGATCTCTCACTAGGTCTGATTTGATGGTGGCCATATTTGAAAAAGACAAAACTCTGCAAAAATTCATTGTCAGAAATTTTTTAGAAAGCATAGTGGAATTAGTATTCCATATTAAGAATTGTCATGTCATCACCCATGCTTCCCTATGCTTTTGAACTGCACACAACTTAAAAAGGTTCTTCTTTTCAGCAGAGTTTTTTCTGATTTCATGCACACAAAGACTTATTTACATGTGAATTCATGCAAGAACTGTAAAATGTCATCTGCAAGTTGTCCAAATTGGTCGAAGCTGAGTGAATTGCTGGCCAGCCACACAAGTGGATGCACAATATTTTATTTTCCCAGAAAGTGAAACTCCTGCAAGCATACATAAGTAGGTCTGCATAAGGGAAGTTGGTTCTAGGCTCCAAAATCCCATTACTTACAGCTTTGAAGCATCTCTGTTATTTTATTTGCATGTTACTTTTGGCTGCTGTTTTTTATGCCCCCAGAAATGATGTTTTTTTACTTGTTCTGGTTTACAACTTGTCCAAAGTTTCATTTCTTTTTGATTCAATAAATTATTTTATGGAAAACTTGTTGTTGTTTTTGTGGTTCACATGATTCTAAAGTAAGTAGGTAATATTTGATAAGTTTCATTAAGAGTTAAAGTAGATAATATTTTATTATACCAAAACAAAGAAGTGTTTAAGAGTTTATTCAAAAGGCCCCACCAAATAAAATAAAATAATAATAAAGAACTGTGCAGTAACATAATAAAATGTTCGATAAGAAAATAAAAAAAAAAGTCGATAATTAAAAATCAAAACAAACCTTCCTCGCCACCCTACCTCCCTGGGCTTAAAAAGAGTGTTCTTTCAAAACGAATTGTTTATGTCTTTTTTAAAATTAAAGGCCCAAAAAATTAGGGAAGAACTTTTTGCTATCATATAAAGTTTTCTCTAGTGTAAAGATTTGAAAAAAAAAAGCCTCATAATAAATTAACAAAAAAAAAAGACAACAATTCAAAATCAAAACCCCTGTCCCCTTCACCCTCTAAAACACCAAGTGTTGGTTTATTCAAAAGTACCAAATTGTTGAAGTCTTTCAGCAAATCAAAACATCAACAAAAAAAGAAGATAATTTAAAAACAAACAATCGACCCCTCGACCATCTAAAAACAACAAAGTGTTTGTTACCGTATTTTTAATGTAATCAAACCAATGGAGCATTAAACTATAATTTAAATGCAAACCAACATCCATGCACCATTTAAAAACAAAGTGTTTGTTTCTTAAAAAAATGAACCCCAAAATAAAACGTGTAAAAAAATATTTTTACCGTAAGTAAAATTATGTAAAAAAACCTAATAGACAGTTAGTTGTTAATTTACAAACAAACCAACACCCCTAAACTATCTAAAAACAAAGTATTTGATAATTAAAAACAAAAAAACCTAGAGTGGAATAAAAAAAAACTTTGATGGTTTACTGTCACTGATGAAAAAAAATTAAAAACCAGTTGAAAAAAAAAATCATTTACCATAGTATTATGTAATAAATTTTTTTTTGGTGATTTACCATTGCAGATGAAAATATAATAAAAACTGTTTGAAAAAAATAATCTTTTACCATATTATTATGTAAACAATCAGACAGCCCATGAATTGGTATATTGATGTGAATTGGGTAAAAAAGAGCACCATTGGATGGTAGGGTTCAATATTCATATATATATATATATATATATATATATAAAATACATATTTTGCGGGTTCATCCGTGTTAAAAACTTTTAATATCAATTTACTGACGTTTCGACTTGGTCACACAAGCCATCCACAGAGTTATAAAACTTTTTATAACTCTGTGGATGGCTTGTGTGACCAAGTCGAAACGTCAGTAAATTGATATTAAAAGTTTTTAACACGGATGAACCCGCAAAATATGTATTTTATATATTTAACCCGTGCAAATCTTCGTTTTAACATATATATATATATATATATATTGTGTCCTTTTCTATAGATCAGAATTGGCTCACCATAGTAAATTATTAAAAATTTTACATTTTGGAATAAGTTCTCTTGATGTGTTAATTATATTGTACTAATAGTATCTTAAAGTACAATTTAAAGCTAAATGAAATATGTAATGCATAATATTATGATAAATCACTTTAGAACAATTAACTAAAGCTAGAAATATTGTTACATATGGTTGCAAAAGCTGGCCATAATAAATAACACAGCTATAAATATTTAAAAGAATGTTTAAAAGTTCGTTTTTAATAGTCTTAAACTTATAGATAAATAAATGTTGTATTTAAATTTATAAATTATATTTAATAATCATAATTAATGTCATATATTTTAAAAGTAAGTTTTATGGTAGTGAAAGTTGTATTTAATTCTATATTTTCCAAATTTCGTAATATTGTATTATTTTATTTAATACAATAAGTGTAACAATTTATTATTTATTTCTAGACAGTAAATTGGATAATCTGTATTGATTGTATCAGTCATGTGATTTGTATAATATATGGTTGTACACACACATGCTGGCTAGTATTATTAGTAAAGTTCAAAATATTGTAAAATTACATTATAGAATTGAATAGAATTATTACCTATCATAAAAGCAAATAATAAATATTAAGTTAACTAACGTTATAAATGTTTAAATAATGTAATAATGACAAATACAGCTAAAAAAAGTTAAATATTTTGTTTTAAAATAAAATAGATAAATGAAATATAAAAAGTGGGATAATTTATTAAATATTCTTTGAAAAAGTCTTTTTAAATGTTTAATCAATTTAGTAAAATAATAATCGATTTAAAAGTAGTATTTAAATAATAATTTTTAAAGTTTTAATTACGTCATATTTTTTATTTTGAAATTTAATAGTGCAAGTTTCTAACATTATGCAAATTTGGTATCAAACCAAAAGTAAGAATCAACCAATAGAATGACATATTTTCTAGGATATAAATACAGATTGCATGGGTGATGAGAGGGTGATTAAAAATGTATTGAAGATAGCATAGATCATCTCAAAGGTGATAGTAATTTTTAATTTTATTATTTAGTCAATTTTTTAGTGCTCTTGTCTAATTTTATTTGCAAAGCTAATTGGACATTTTATTAAAAGTTTTGCAAAAGAAAGTGTAAAATATAAAAATATTAGTAATAACTTTATATAATATGCCCTGCTAATTTTAACGTCCTGTTATCAGGAGTATTCACTGAAATCTAATTTATAACTTCACAATAATAAATGGATATACCAATAAGTATAATGTATTTAACCTATAATATTTTAAAAATGAGTATAATATTTATTAGTGCAGCTTTAATAATATTGAACAGGAGAACTATTCAAATGCATAAATTATTTTTGCGGACATCATATGGGAATCTCATTAGAAAAACTGTTTGCTAATTGAAAGTAAAGATGCATTATTTTTATATAGCAAGATAAGTCTTGTCCAGTATTGATAGGCTATAAGACAAATATACTCTATAATAAATTTATGGAAATATTATATTATAAGAGTAAACGTTACATCCTTTTTGAAGGAAACATTTTAAAAATATTTTCAAGAAATTAATTTAAGAAAAGACTCATGGAAAAATATTTTAGAAAAATCATATGTTATTAAAAACTTGAACAATATATAGGTTATACACATTCATATATAAAAATCATTTTAAAGCTGATAATTTAAACCATAATAAAACAACCGTGAATAGGTAATAAAGAATAATAAATTTCTTTGAAATAGAAACCTATAAAGAAATGAACATGTTAATAAATAAAATGTGGAATTATGAAAATATTTAATATTGCACAAATAATTTATCCAGATAATTTGAGCTAATCAAACGGAATATGATAGATCGATACACCTATAGAAGCTTCACAGGATTATTTTTAGTATTATAATTTTAATAATCATCACTCTGGACAATAGGAACATAAACTGTTGTTCTATAAACTTTCCCAGTACGGATTGATTACTATTTTATTTAATTTTAAAGATTTTAAAAGTCGTCTATTTTTTATTATTCATTTTAAATCTACGCTCTTAGTACAGGAAGGAGTACAGTGCATGTGCAAAGTCAGGGACAATTGTTTGTTGTCAATCAAGAGAAGTATAGCAACAGGGGAGGTTGTAGAATTCACCTGAAGAGAACTTTTAAAAAAAAAAACTTTTGAGAAAGAAAAATGGAAAAATTCGGACTTATATAAAAACATTCGTTTTTTCAGCTGAAATTATGTAAATATGATTTTTTATTTATTACTATTTATTTTAAATGTAAATTTTCTAGTTTAAAAGAGTTGGAACATGAACATTAATCTATTGATAATATTTAAAATCTATAATATAATAATTTTATTGTTTAAATAAGAACACTTAAGTAAAAGTATAGATGTATTGTATGTATGCTATGCTATATCTAGTGGATGAAAAATGAGACTGCAAAAGTGATGACCAGATAATATCACTTGGTAATAGTTAATGAATATTGATATTTTATGATGTATATTTTGATTTCTTTTTAGATTGCCTATGAATTATGAATGAAAGTATAAATGTTTAATTATGTGCAAACACTTTTTATACAACATTTAAAAAAAATTATGAGACTAGGATTTATTTTGGAGATATGCATACTATAGTTTTATACTAGTAATATAACACAACATAATAGTAAATATTTATGTGATTCTTTTAAAAAACTTTCATATTATTGGATGTTCCAAGGATTTATGTTATAAGTTTGTATATGGTTTAGAATATAGAATAAGAAAGTAAGTAGACTTTTCTTGTGGATCAGTAAGATCACTATAATTATAAATGAATGTTATTTATTGTTTTGAATATGCAAGATAGTTATTTTGTCGATGTAAGATGTGATAAATCTTTAGGAAATAATAATAAGATAATGACTTGGTAGTACTATGGTAAACAAGAACCCAAGATGATGTTAAAATAGGATGTGATGAGAGAATATGAATAATATTTTATAATCTTCACAGATATGCAATGAAGTTAACAAAGCCCTATAATTGTATATTTATTTTGGATAGTGTCTATTTTCTTTAAGTATTGATGTTTTAATAAACTAAAGGAATAGCTGGACATCATGATGTATTGAGGACATTAGACTAGGTCTCGCCTCTATTTCTTGTAGATACACTGTGCCATGATATTTTTGATATATGTTATGAGTTATACTCTGGTTTTTCTTCCCTAGATCCTACATCTGTTCGCTATCTAAATTTCCAATGTAACTATATTGTTCAGTATGATATATTTGAAATGAAATAATAGATAATTTAGAGTTTAAGATATGCTATCATTTGAATGAGATGAGTTCATTTACTTAGAAGAAGTAGAATTGTATAAATTGGAATTGAAAATCCAATGGATCCTAAAAAGAAAAAGAATCATAAAATATGTTTTTTTGGATTTTTTTTTGGAAATAACATAAATTTTCAAGAATAAAATATATAAAACAAAGTTGTTCTTTAAAATGTTAAATAACTTTTAAATGCTTTATTTTGTTTAGAAATAAGTATTGCACATTTTTAAAATACAATGTTTATAAAGTAAAACGATGTAAACAATAAGCATAGGTATAATTTTATATTTAGTAAATAATAAGGAATATATCAGTAGTTACAATGATATAGTATTATAGTGGTATCAAATGGGACATATTATATTTGATAATCACAATGCAGTGAACAATGGTATCATCTCAATTTAATAATAAATTAATAGTAGATATTTTATATAATATTCTCTTTTAACATTGTAAAATGGAATTGTTTATTTTTTAAAAGATCCATACTTATGATTAGTTTTCTTACTTTGTTTTTCCGTACTATGTTTTTTGTATATTCTAAAAGAAGCATAACTTTAATAATAGTTAAAGATGATATATTTTAAAATAGGTAATAAAATGTAATTGTATCATAGAATTGATTTCAAAAGATAGATAAAATTGTATTATTTTATTGTTATTATTTTAACTCAGAAATGAAGACGTAAATAAATTCTAGATTGTTTAATAACTAAGTAATAAAAATGTCGAATGGTGTAAATAGGATATCCAATGTAAATACTGTAAATAAATTGTTTGTTTTATTTTATTTGATTGTTATAATAAACTTTGTTAAATTTGTTTATTCAAAAATTTGTGTGTCTGATTATTTTTAACCCATCACCATCTCCATGCATCTATAACATAGAGTCACTAAATTAAACATATAATTTTTGCACAAAGATAAATAAAGAATTATTTTAAGAATTCAAATATTTTCTTGGTATTTATTTAATTAAGAAATTATTTTACATTATTTTATGGCCATAATTTGATTATTAAGTTACCACACACCTTTATTTATCAGATTATAAGTGCTAGCACATATTTTTTTACCGTATTATCTGAAAATAAAAGATTATAGTATAGTATTATATTATTTTATTATTGAAATAAAATTATAGAGAAGAAAGAGATATACAAAATTAGTTCATACAATGAAGAATATTATTATTATTAGTTGAGTGTAGTAGAGTATGACATAAAATTCCCTTCTCATGTTTTACTACCATGATTTTAATTAACTTAGAAGAGTTTTATGAACCTGAGATTTTATTGAGCTAAATTATGATGAATAAAAGATTAAGATTTAATTAATAATTTAATTTTTATGAGTAGGATTTATTAAAGTCCTAAGAATACTATAAGTTTATTATTTAAAATAGTAATAATGGGAGATAGTGTTCTTTCCATTGAGGTAGTATTCTGTGGGGTATTGGCTCAATGTAATCTTTCTTGTCACCTGTATTTCACTTCCAAGTCTCATGATAAGATAAATATTTATCTATTTATTTTATAAACAGAACCTTTTCATTATTTTTCTAGTAGAATATTTTAAATTAATGCACAATATTTTATTTATTAATTATTTGCATCGAACCAAATGTAATCATTAACTAAGCTAATCCATTTCATTTTATATTTATATTATCCGGAAGTGAATGTACAAACGGCATGTTAGAATATATATATATTCTAACATGCTGTTTGTACACACACACACACACACACACATATATATATATATATATATAATACACTAGAGGGAGTATATATCTATATTCACCAGAGAAAGCTTACGAATAACTCTAAACAAGAGAAATAATTAAAAATCTCTCCAAAATACCAACTCAAAAGTCAGCACTTATTTAAAACATTACTATCAATTTGAAAACCTGAAATTTTCAGACATGTAAATGTCTTCAAATCCAGTCTTACAAACTAGACAGCTATATGGATCTGAACTCAGTTTAGTTTTACCATATATTAATAGCTAAAGCAATACAACATTGCAAAAGCCTTCAAGGTTACACTTATAATAATTAATAAAACAAGAAACAAATTGTGTAACTTTCTTTTTAGCATGTATTCAAATGTTCACTAGAGGAAGCTTATCCTTGGCTCTAAACAAGCTTTAATTAATAAGTGCCAAAAGAAAAAGAATTCAAAATCTCTATTGGAAAATCCTAATACACAGGGCAATTAGTTTCAAGCTTATGACTAACTTCAGTGAGCAGTTAGGATTCCAGACACTAGATCAAAAATACCAACTCAAAAGTCATCACTTATTTATATGTCACGATCAATTTGAAAACCTGAAATTTTCAGACATGTAAAATTCTTCAAATCCAGCCTTACAAATCAGATAGCTATATGGGTCTGAACTCAGTTCAGTTTCACCATATATTAATAGCTAAAGCAATATAAAATTGTGAAAGCCTTCAAGGGTGAACTAATTAATAAAACAAAAAACAAATTTTCTAATTTGCTTTTAAGCTTGTATTAAAATTTTCATTAGACGGAATTTACCAATAGCTCTAAACGAGCTTTAATTTATAAGTGCTGAAAGAGAAAAAATTTGAAAGAATTCAAAATTTATATTAAAAAATTCTCATTCCCAGACCAATTCATTTTGAGCTCATGGCTTAAATCAGTAAGAAATTAGAATTCAAGACATTAGATCCAAAATACCAACTAAAAATTCAGCACTGATTTAATATGTTACTATCAATTTAAAAACTTGAAATTTCCAGACACATAAATGTCTTCAAATCCAGTCTTACAAACCAGATAGCTATATGGCTTAAATCAGTAAGAAATTAGAATTCAAGACATTAGATCCAAAATACCAACTAAAAATTCAGCACTGATTTAATGTTACTATCAATTTAAAAACTTGAAATTTCCAGACACATAAATGTCTTCAAATCCAGTATTACAAACCAGATAGCTATATGGGTGTAAACTCAGTTCAGTTTCACCCTATATTAATCGCTAAAGCAATATAAAATCACAAAAGCCTTCAAGGGTAAACTAATTAATAAAACAAGAAACAAATTGTCTAACTTGCTTTTCAGCTTATATTAACATTGTCACTAGAGGGAATTTACCAATAACTTTAAACAAGCTTTAATTTATAAGTGGTGAAAGAGAAAGAATTTGCAAGTATTCAAAATCCCTATTAAAAAATCCTCATCCTGAGACCAATTGGTTTTGTGTTTATGGCTTAGCTCAGTAAGAAATTAGGATTCCAGAAAATTACCAACTAAAAATTCAGCACTTATTTAATATGTTACTATCAATTTGAAAACATGAAATTTCCAGACACATAAATGTCTTCAAATCCAGCCTTACAAACGAGATAGCCATATGGGTCTGAACTCAGTTCAGTTTCACCATATATTAGTAGCTAAGGCAATATAAAAATCACAAAAGCTTTCAAGGGTAAACTAATTAATAAAACAAGAAGTAAATTGTGTAACTTGCTTTTTAGCTTGTATTAAAATGTTCACTAGAGGGAGCTTACCCATAGCTCTAAACAAGCTTTAATTTATAAGTACTGAAAAAGAAAGAATTAAAAAATCTCTAAATCTCATCCACAGACCAATTGGTTTTGAGCTTATGGCTCATCCCAGTGAGGAATTAGGATTCCATACACTAGATCCAAAATAGCCACTCTAAATTCAACACTTATTTAATACATTAATATCAAATTTGAAAACCCAAATTGTCAGACATGTAAAGGTCTTCAAAGACTACCTTACACGCCATATAGCTATACAGGTTTGAAGTCAGTTCAGTTTCACCATATATTAATAGCTATGTTCTCATATCTTTCTTTGGTTGCAGAAATAATACTAATACAGATTTACAAAAACAAAACAAAAATCTTACATGAGACATACACATACTTTTATGAATTATACAAAGATGCAAACTAACTTTTGACACTTATGTAAATCTATCAATGTCAACAAAAATATGTGGTCTATGTTGCAGGAGGAAAAAAAATGCAACATAAATATATATTTTTATAAAAATAAAAAATAAAAAATATTCTTTGAAATATACACTTATGTAGATGATTCTTGCATACAAAATGGTGATTGTCAGCAGCCACCTCTCAGCATTTTTCCTCCATCTCTGAAAAGGTTGTGGAACAAGTGATTGACCTCTAAATGGAGTTTTACCAGGCAATCTAATTTTTCAAATAAACAAATAAAGTCAATGTGTTCATTCACTTGCAATTAAATAATAATAAACTTGTAATTCAAAGATTCTAAAATTAAGAAGTCAGTCAATAACCAAGTTGAAATGGGGGGGGGGGATGCAGAAGTAAATAACATGGTTGAAATGAAAAATGTTTAAGACAAATTCACAAAAATAACAAGTGGTAAGTTTAAAATGCACAAACGACAAAATTTTGAATAAAAAAAAAATCACCAAATCTCCAAAAATGCGCCTATATAATAAGTTTGATTGACACATTTCCCAACATGTTTTGTGCATATTCAAAAACACATTTTGAAAAAAGCTTCCAGTTGCCATATTGAAAAAACTTTGTTTCTGAATGTTGCAGCTTAAGTAATCTTATATACTGTTCTAAATTTTTATATCATCTGAAAACTTTTTATTCAGGTTAGTCAATTTTGGTATAAGTATATGTTAGAATTTAGTTGAAGAAAAAGTTAAATTAGTACCTGACTACAGTTAGCTAATTATTTCTTATGTTAAATGCCTAATGGTGTCGGTAAAGAAAGCTCATGCCAGCCATGTCAATAAACACGATGTACAGAATGGTCAAAAATGCACAAATATTCAGGAAAACACTGTTAATGACAAATTGTTATCAAAAGACAATGTAGAAATAAGAAAAAAGTAATTTTTGCTGCAAATATTACCAGCAAAATGTCCGGAAAAACTGCAAAAAGCCTAATGGCATCGGTAAAGAAAGCTCAGGCCAGCAGTGTCAATAAACACAATGTACAGAATGGTAAAAAATGATTGAAAATGAGCTAATAACAAGCCAAAAATACACAAATAAACAGAAAAACACTGTTAATGACAAATTATTATCAAAAGACAACGTAGAAACTAGAAAAAAGTTCACTTATGCTGCAAATATTACCAGCAAAATGTCCAGAAAAACCACAAAAAGTAACGTGGACTTTGATACGAATAAATACAATTTTAGAAC
This sequence comes from Epiperipatus broadwayi, assembly GCA_028023455.1. Classification (NCBI taxonomy): domain Eukaryota; kingdom Metazoa; phylum Onychophora; class Udeonychophora; order Euonychophora; family Peripatidae; genus Epiperipatus; species Epiperipatus broadwayi. The sequence goes on from JAQFVV010008379.1 coordinate 21,323, forward strand.
AAGGCCAGAGGAGGCATCTGAGAACATTCTGATACAGCCCAATTCCCCCTGCAATCCAGAAACAAACTAAGTAAATTGCCCACTGCAATCAAAAGTTATGAAAAAAATATCAAAACTGGTGTAACAGAGAAAAAAAACGGAAATTTCACATTCGGGAAGTTGAAAAATGAGGAGAAACCTTGCAGCAAAAAATTAAGGGCTTAGAAAACAATTCGAATTTAATATTAAAATTAAACAATATTGATTTTGATGCCAGCTACAACTCTATCCAAAAATCTGAAATTTCTGACGTAAAGGAAAAAAAGTTATGGAGAAAAAAATAACGCAGAAGTGGCGCCATTAAAAAATTTTTAAAAAGTTTACAATAGTGCAAATCACAACAAAAGTGATTTACACATTAAAAATAATGTTTTAAGTTTTGAAAATCACTGGGTTGACTTTACAATTTCTGAGGAAGCCAAATATGACAGTGATTATCACTCCATACAAGAACAAAAAAAACAGATAACTGACCAGGCTTGATTAATCTCAAATCTCCCCACACTAATAACTATTCCCAAGCTAACAATAATTTCCAACTACCAATGGACAAACAATTAAGATGCTACAACACCCACACTATTGTTCCCAAGGGAGAAACGACAATAGTAGAAGAGAAGAGTTTTCCAAACTCAAGTCTAAAACTTCTTCTGTTAATGACATAGACAGAATGAACTTTAACTGTAATTGTTCTAGTCCACCACATAATACAGCTGAAGAACAGCCAAAAATGTCATATGCTGAGATAGCTGACATAAAATCAACAATGGTAAATAATTCAAAAAAATATCAGAATAGACCTGACTTTAATCCTCACACTAGTTCAAACCTGATTGATAGAGCTATTGAAATAATGGACAACTCTGAGTCAATTCAGAGAGAAGTAAATTATGACAACTTGTCAACTTCTGCCATTAATGAAAGTTCATGTGATACAGCACATCATGCAATAATAAGCTCCAACTTTAACCAAACCATCCCTGCTCTCTTGATGAAATCATTCCAAAGTTATAAAGATGACAAAGCCATTATTTTGTCAACCACAGATGACAACAACCAATTGTATAAATTCTCAGTAAAGTCACTTTTTGACCTTTTTAAAACTCAAGGAATATGGGATTCAGTCTACAAAGTATTGTTCCACCCTAATAACAGATATGTGGGTGTCCAATTTAACAATATCCTAGCCAAAAAAGCTTTCCATAATGCCTCAATGGACTCTACTTGATCACAATAGATTTAAATAGATCCAGTACATTACAAGGCTATATTGGAAACTGTAATGTAAACTTTGGAAAAACAGAGCAACAAAACATCCTTTCCCCTTATGGCAACCTATCCAGTTTCAAAGACAGAGGTATTAGTTACTTAGGGAAAGATATTCTCACCAACATTGCTGACTTCAGTCTGGTACTGGGAAAAGGGATTTCACCTTTTACAATGCCAGGGGTGGTTGAATTATATGACCAACCACTATCATAGTGGTATGTGGAGTGGCTCCACAATGTTTCATTGGCAACGAGGTCATCTGATGAGGGACTGCAGTAAAAGAACATGTACCAATTGTGGAGCAATCATGAAAAAATTCCACAAATGTAATAGAAAAACTGAGAAGCCAACATCACTGCCTCAAGTGGAGACAAGTGGCTATAAACTTACAAAAGCCAACAGCCCTGACCACCAAAAATATGACAAAATGAAAACTCTCAAAAACTACCAGATACACTTCCCTGATAAAAAATGGTTGCAACCAACAGCATGAGCCAGAAATCTAGCTTAGCAATAACAGTAGTTGTTCAACAAATGGAGAAGCTCCACAGAGAAGAGGTTCAACCAAGAAACCCAAACCTGAGTAACTATGAAGCAGAAGGCACCAGCCTCTTCCAGCCTGTCCAACCCAGATGCAAAGAGAGAGTCAGATCAAGAAAATCAAAGATAGGCACAGCTGGTTCATCTTCAAGTGGTGAATTCCTGACTCAGATGACTTGCTAGACATGCACTATCCACCAACCAGTAACTTCAGTCATGAAGAGAATTAAGTAAGGCTAAGCTCTCTTCCTCTGACTAGGCCATCGGGAGAAGAGAAGACTGACTCAGGCAAAGAAGAATGTGATCAGAAAAGCAATTTAGAAGATGATTTTTTGGAACAGGTCTTACAATTTGAAGACTTGGATTCCTCTTCTACAATAGCTGAAGATGATGCACAGACTGAACAAGAAGTGAATTCATCAATCTTTGATGAAGATAGCACTCTCATGATCACCAAACCAGTCGATAACCAGCCTCAGTAGTCTATAATCAACTGCCTATGTTAGCTTTAAATATATGTTCTGTTAATGTCAGGGGCCTAAATTCTTGTGAGAGGGTGTATGCACTGTCACACTGGTATGATATCCAGGCCCCAGACATTCTTTGCTTATCCGAAACTAAGTTACATGTCTGGACAGATGAGAGAATTATTAAAATAATAAGAGTATGGCATATTTCACTACTCATATTCTTCTTCAGCAATTGGTGGAGTGGCCATAATAATAAATAAAAAATCACACATATATCATTATTTAAATTACTCCACATAGATGCTAATTGCGTAATTACAATTATCCAGTTTCAAGGATGGTTTATAAACATTATAAATGTGTACCTGTCTAAGAACACCAAAGTGGTCATTAGAGTAATACACACTATTAATTCAGTAATAGGAACTAACCCATTTCCAATCATTTTTGTTGGAGACTTCAATCACATCTACAATCAGTTCCAATCAAAATACATCAAATGTTTAAATCTCCCAGTAACAAGTGGAAGAAGTTTATTTCCTGAAGATGCCTTTTGTTTTTATATAAAAAAGATGAAGTCTCTCATAGACCTGGTATACTTCTTACCTTCTCTGAATTTAAAAATAGAAGCACACCTCTGGCCTACAGTTTTCATGGACCATCTGGTACTAGAAGTCAAAGTCTATCAAGGAGGAAAGACGCTTCCAATTACAGACTTGAACTAAAAGAATTCTGACTAGATATAACATCACAACCCAGCTAATATAAGACAACTACATAGCATTTTACCACCTTCAGATACTAACTTTACCTGCAACAGAAGCATAGGTAAATTTTGTAAACTCACTTGGAAAATTGATCAATAACTATATGTACAAAACTAAAGGCCCAATAAGAATGATTGGAGAGTTGGACAATATAGCCAGAGAGTTGAAACAATTACCACAAGATTCACAAAATATACCTAACATATTGACTCTGAAATTGAGATACAAGTTTGTCCAAAGTGCTATTGCTGAATATCCCTCAATAAAAAGGTCTCAACAGTACTTACACCATCAGCACTGATGGACTAGAGGATACCTTTGATGGGCCCTCGGTTCAAGCAGAAAGCCCAAGGCTCCCAGTTCAATAGAAATACATGGATTTAACTACTCTGGGGTTTCAAAGCTAGACAAGATTTGGGAATTTTAAGAAAATTCAACCCCTGGGTGTCTACAATTTGCAAACAGATATGGTATGATATTATAATCTGAGAATATGTGGCAATCATTACTAATATAATTCAATGTAAATATTCTGTGGTTATTCTATGACCATCATAATGATATAATACATGAAACATCTTAAATAAAACATATAAAACATTATAACTCTTAAATAATAACTTTATTTATGCTGTGCAAATACTATGTCTTAATTATAATTATATGTGATTATGTAATTGTGATGTGGAGAAATTGAGTCAACACCAAGACTTATAAAGTTTAACAATTTTATTAACAAACTTAACAATAAAATTATTTACATTATTTACAAACTTAAGGAATTCTGTTTATTCACATTTATGTACTTTTTTAAAAAAAAAAAAAACAAATTCAATGAACTAAAATATAGGCTACAGAACATTCTTCTTTAATAATATCTCTTATTTTCAAAAAATACTATTATAGGATCTTTATTACATTTATTAAATATTATTAAGTCATTATGTTCTAAAAAATATAAGATAATTATTTCAATATGGACTTATTCTTATTATTTAGTCTTTTAGAAAAAATAATTTTATTATTCCATATAGTCATTCCTCACTAAATAATGATGTGAATGACCTTAGTTTATGGCATAACAATTAAACTAAACTGCTTACTAATTATTACTTTAAATTTCAAATATAATGTATGTATTAGTATGTTATCATAAAATCACTTTCACAAAAACTTATGATTACTTATATTCATTAAACATGATTTAGTTTGGTCCCTTTACTTGTAAAGGAAAAATATGCATTATAAGTATGTCTTTGAAAAATACTTAATAATTAAATAATATCGTTATAAACCCCCTTTTTACTATCAATTATTTATTTTTTATAAAAATAAAATCATTTTTAAAAATGAAAAGTTTTATGACTTTTTGACTGATAAAATCATGTTCTTATAATCTTTACTTTTATTTTTACTCTAAGTAACATATCTTATCTTGTCCACTTCAATAACAATTCTGTATTTCCAAATTTACTCATTATTTCGTATTTTAAATACCATCCTTTACGATGTAATCCAAGAAAATTTTAATAATAAGTAAAGAAGTAGGTGTATGGAATAAACTATATCTTTAACTTAATAACACGTTTATCAACTAATCATCATGGTCACAGTGTATACGAAAAGAGGTATGACTTATTTGTCTAATAACCTCCACTACTAAATATAATGTCCAGGCTATTTCTTCAGCACTGTGGCACATTAAACTTCAACACACAGAAAACAAACACTGCCATGAATATATACAAGCTATAGGGCTAAGTTATCTATACTTGCATAATCATCACTATAGTCTACTCTTATACCCATATAAATAAACCCTACACAAAATATTATCTTGGTATCATTTAACCTAATACTAAGATATTATCATTAGAGATCTATCACTTTACATCGCTAAATTCATTCCCACATTTCTATAACAATAAATAAATTTGTGTTTAAAAATAACAATCTAACTGACTAATAAGACAAGATTATTTCATCCTTTGGTAACTCTCAAACTTAAGAATAAACAATCAGCATCAGTGTCATTTTTAATACCTTAATCATTTAAAAACAACACTAAGTTCAGTTATAATAGAATCATATACTTATATTTTCCTTATGTTTAACTATCCTTATGATATCAATAAAAGTATGCATATTCTTTAAAATGACTAAACAAATGATAAACTATGTGTAAGTATAGTGTTTTATATACGTCCCCATACATCCACACAAAATAATAAAATCATCAATATTATTACATTATTACCATAAGTAATCTCTGCTGGCAATTACTTAGTTGATGTCTTCTGGATCATGAACTAAATAAAACATTTTAATTATCATTTATTCCACATTATCACACTTTTTAAATATATTAAGTCTTTTTAAAAAATTATTAAAGAATTTTTTTTTTACAATAACAATTTAACCAATAGGTTAGTAAATAATTTAATGTTTTATGTTCCTACTCTATCTCTATACTGTGAATAAGCATTAATATTAATTTTTTAGTAGCAAAAAAATAATTTAAAGTTATATTTACAATAGTTCCATTAAAACTTCTTGAGATGAAATGTTCTTTTTTCCTCAATAAAAAGTTCACTAAAGGAAGTGTCTTTTTCTCCTGGTACAACATTGTTAATCACACTTTTGATGCCAAAAACTACACATGCTCTGACATTTCACGTTGCAACACAAAAATTCAAAATGACTGTTCTAAGATAAATACAGTAAGTTTACTTTTTACTTCACACTATCCGGATTGATGTAATTAATTATTCTTTATCTCCAATATTTTAAATAATTCATGCATTCCATTGTTATGTAAATATAGTATTAAAAATACTTTTGATATTTTTTGTTAAAACAATTTCCAAATTCTTGTAACTTTTATCCATATTTCCCGATGTTCTAGGTTCTCTGATACAACAAATAAAATTCCCAGCATCTGCTGATGATTTAAAATATTTTCCACAAATAAGTTTTCGGAAAACCTTTTGTATGTCCAACATACACTAATTATCTTTTTTAAAGATTTTAAATTATGATATAAATCATGGTTGTGAATAATTTTAATTTTACATTTTTTTAAAAAAAAAAATCCCAGTTTTAAAACTGATTTTCAATATTTCTTCAGAAAGAAATATCTTAGCATCTTAAAATAATTGTTTTTGTCACGCTAAAAGTTTTTAAGAAAAACATTACTATTTTATTTTAAATAACTTTTTAAATAAAAGCTTTCATATTCTTTTGTTCTCCATTTCTGACGAACTTTCCTAAATCTCTGTGAAGTCCCATTCGTGAAATTCAATCATAACTTAACATGACCGATTAACACAGGAAAAATTATGTGCCTAGTATGAAAATAATAATTGAATATTTCCATGAATAAATTTACATTCAGTGATGACTTCTCCATGTTTATGTTAATGATAACATAGACGAAATAGATTAGCAAGTAAGGAATTACTTATTTTTTAGCCTTGCACTCCATGTCATGATCTTATAATAGTAAATTACTGTACTTTTAGAAATTTAAATGAAATAAAATTGACTATTACTTTAACAGTTAATTACATAAAGTTGTGGTAACAATAATGACAGTATAATTGTATAACGGTATAATAGTATAATAGTGACCTGGAATTCCTGCACAGCTGTTTTATACCTGCCCAAACTACTCATTTTCATTGGTCAATTTCAACAATGCTTATTTCAACAACCCTGGGAAAAGAATGCCAGATTAATGTTAAAACTAATAATAATTTATTAAATATTTATTTTTATTATATTATTCAACTCTTAATTCATTTTCATATTTTATTTACACTTAATAAATACTTTAAAATAACTTTTACAAATCACATTACACTATTTATTACTATTTTTATCTTTCTTTTAAACAAAACATATTTATTTTTAAAATAAAACACAAATCTGATTTTATCTATTATATTTATTTTAAAACCTAACCTAATATTTATAACATATAATATTATTTCATTCTCAAGCACAGGTGTGAATGTTACACGTCACATGATTTACAAAAATAAATAAGACACTAATAGTTTAAATGAAACTAAAATAAATAATTTAATTTATAAAATTTTACATAAAATAATATTATAGAGAAATTTAGAATAATTATTTCAATATTATAAAATCAAATATGCACTTTTCTCCTCCATTATTACTTTTAATTAAATGATTTTAAAATATAACTATTAAATACAAGTATTATCATTAAATAATCTATTCGTTTAACTTTAAATTACTACTTTTAAAATTTACTTTAATCATTCACTTATAAGACTTATTAAATCAGTACTTGTTATGACCAGCTTTCCCAACCATACAATCTTACAATGATTTTTAATTAACTGTTTTCTTCCAAATACTAACAAAATATTATACATCAATTATTTTACCTGCCCTAAATAGATTATTAAAAGATAATCAACACATACCATACATCATTCCCTTACTTAACTTTAAAATTTAAAATTTTCTAGTAAATTGACAGAAATAATCCATTCTGATCTAAACAAAAGGGTACAATATATATATATATATATATATATATATATGACAATAGATGGCGTTCTACCAAAAACACTGTCAAGCATAGTTTTTTGTTTACATAAATGTCAGAGCAAGCATTCACTATCTCTAACTTTAATTACCACTTCAGATCATGATTTCAAGCTATTTGCTATTGTCAGTGGACAGGAATAAGAAAATAGATCTAAACACAAATTCTGAGCATTTATAAAACAGTTTCTATTCAGCTTGCAAGCTTGAATCTTTTAGACACGTAATGTCTTCAAACTAAGCATAGCAAGCCAGATAGCTATATGAGTCTGATCTCAGTTCAGCATCACCACATAATAGAAACCTCTGCAATATATATCATTGCAAGAAAGTCTTCAAAGGTACATTTATGAAAAACAAAAAGCACAAGTGAAAAACTTGCTAACGCTTGTATTTATGACAATAGATGGCGTTCTACCAAAAACACTGTCAAGCATAGTTTTTTGTTTACATAAACATCAGAGCAAGCATTCATCTATCTCTAACTTTAATTTCCACCTTCAGATCATTATTTCAAGCTATGCTGAGTTTGAAGACATTATGTGACTAAAAGATTCACGCTTGCAAGCTGAATAGAAACTGTTTCATAAACGCTCAGAGTTTGTGTTTAGATCTATTTTCTTATTACTGTCCTTCACTGACGATAGCAAATAGCTTAAAATCATGATCTGAAGGTTGAAATTAAAGTTAGAGATAGTGAATGCTTGCTCTGACTTCTATGTAAACAAAAAATTATGCTTGATGGTGTTTTTGGTAGAACGCCATCTATTGTCATAAATACAAGCATTAGCAAGTTTTTACCTTGTATTTTTTTTGTTTTTAAATATTGTACTGGGTGGATGGTTTTCCAGAAAATTATTATTAAATGGAAACATATATCCCTGATGGAGTAAACACAATATTTACTTTAACTCTTTAAATAAATTTATCTTATGAAAACAAAATTATATGACTAAAATATAATACAATATTATTCCTTGCAATTTATGTATTGCTCCACCATGGCCTCTTAGGCAGAGAAAAGAGTACTCAAAAAGCATTTGAATCCAAGCCAGCAGATATATCTGTGAAATATATCTAACTGATCACATTTGAAAGAAACAGATTTCTCCTCAACTGTTGAATTCAACACCATGTTTAAAGCACTTTTTTGTTTTGTAGAAACACAGGCACCAGGAACTTACCCAGAGGATAAATAACATGCTTTAAACAATGGCCACTAATTTAATGTTTAATGTATACCCATGACTAGCTCAGCTACTTGTAATCAATAACAAATTATTTCAATTATTGGGAAAATAATTGATCGACAGATTAAGCTTTAAGTTTAAAAGACAATTTATTTTAACTAACATTTATTATACTAGTTTTAAATACTTTTACCAATATGATTTAACTAATATAACACTGTTATAATGATTGCACACATTTTTAATTCACACACTATAAAATCATATAACAAAGCATTAAATAATAATTGAAATTTAGAAACACACACATTAATAGTTTGTTTATGTATGCTATAGAATTCATTATTACTTGACTCTGGGAGGCTTAAACTAATGTGATGGCTACTTTAGAAATGAGAATAAAAAATGTTATTACCTAGGATTTTAGAATGTGGACTTCTTCTTGACGTCTGTTGTGAACTTTATTTTAATATATTTTTGTTTTCTTCCTGCTTGCTGCTTTAAGTGAGAGTATTTCCAGCCAGCTAAGAAGCTTTCTTGAGAAGTTTTATTATTATTCAGTGGCACTATTCTTGGAGACAGTTAAATATTGATGATGGATTTCAAGTTGTTATGCAAGCATTATCCTTTTCTGGGCAAGTAGGATGTTGATGACTCAGGCTAGAGAAAGTCACATGATTCTGATGATTAGCACTGAATTGCTCTGGTACACTAATTGATTGACTGTTTGAAGACTGATTAATTGACTCAACTGCTATCTGAATTATTATGCCATATGTTTTCTCAACTGAACTGTAATCTCAACTGTTCCTTAAATAAAGTGGACTATTTATACTTAAGGCCTGTTGTCATTTTGATGTCCTCCAGCTATGTCTGTTGTCAAAATACCTTCCTTGCCTTTAATTGCATTCCTCATGATAAACCTTTAATCCTGTGTTTTCATTTAGTAGCCACCACAAACTTATTGTTGTTGTTTTTTATTTAACTTAATAGCTGTCACAAAACTTGTTGTTTTATAGATTTTTAAATTTGTATCCATCGCTGAGTGTTTTTAATTTTTAACTTTCATTTATTTCATTTTAACATGCACATATTTATGCTATTTTTACACTCACACATATATATTTTATTAACAAGCTCATATTAATTCGTCATTTATGCACATATATAACTTACAAACAATTCACTATTTAGTTTTTAAGATGACTCTTTTTTCTTCTTTAACTTAAATAAAAAGAGAATTATATTTTTAAACTTTAAGTTATATTTAGACTAATAATAATAAAAAAACTCCTTAACTTCTTTTATAAAACTTTTAGTTTGACATTTCTAAAGCAAACCCTCTCCCCCTTTTAATTAATTAATTGTAACTTTTATTTAAAAAAAACCCTTTGACTTATAATTTTATGTTTTTGAAAACAACTGCAATAAAAAAAAAACTGTTAAACTTTTACATACTATTTTCTTTTAACAAAATATTTTTATTTCAATAATTTTTAGACAAAATTATCATATGTATCAACACAATATAGTTGCTATGGGGGTATAGTTGCTATGGTGGTATAGTTGCTATGGGGGATAGTTTCTATATATATATATAGTGACCTTTTACTATTGCACATTGTCTTATGGAGTAATTTAAAAATATAAGCTATTCTATTTTAAAAAAACATAAAAATAATAAATAAAGAGAGAAAGATAACTTTATCTTATGTAAATTGTGTTATTTAACTCTTATGCATTACTAGTTTTACTTTATTTAATCCATTATAAGTATAAAATGAATAATACTTGATAAATTAAAAGCTGAAACAAAGACATAATTTTAATATTAAGAAAACATATGCTTTAGGTTAAAAGTTAATATTTAATTTACATATTCTTCTGAAAAAAAATGAGCTAAACATAACTAATTTTATAGCTAAGATTTAAAAAAGATTAACAGATAATTTATTAGCATCAAAATGCAATTATTTTATTGTATTCTGAGTAATTAATCATATAGATTTAATTTATTTAGTAAGTTTAAAAAAATTATCTCAGATTAAAGTTAATTGATTTGCTTAGATAATATTCAAACTGCACTATAACAGAGTAATTCTTATACACACACACACACATATATATATATATATTACTTTGTTATAGTGCAGTTTGAATGTTATAATTACAGCTTGAATATTATCATTGACTATTTGTTAGTCTTTATTCAGAACAAGTTATATTTCATGAAATAAGCTTCTTTGCATAAATAATTTCATGTTCTGTGGACAAGTTGCAATTTTTAGTATTGATATAAAAATGTTAGACCTTTAAATAAAAATGGATTGCCAACTTCATTGGTGAAATGTGATAGCCTTGACAAAAAATTGAGACTGTTAATTGTAATAGTGTTATTGTCTATGTGTTGACAGTTTTCAATGTATTTATATATATTTGATATGAAATACCACTGCAATAGTAAACAAAAATAATTCAAATATTTTTTGCAGTTGTTGTGGCAATAATTTTATCAGTGATATATGGGACTGCATTTTATATCTTGGC
>JAQFVV010008380.1:0-32711 GCA_028023455.1 Epiperipatus broadwayi
TTAAAATTTAAAATTTTTTAATAATTGACCTTTCTACCCTACCTATGACCTACAGACAAGGGCACAATATATATATATATATATATATATATATATATATATATATATATATATATATATATATATATATATATATAGTTTAGAACACACAAAATATATTTCATTTGACTTAACTGTTATAATTGGCAACCTCATAAAAGAGTAATTCTCTTTTGAAGAAAACATGATTCTTTTATAACCTTATAAAATGAAAATCCAACATTTTTAAATGGTATAAAGATAGAGAGATTGTGTGCCTTTAGTTAAACCACACATATATTATATTATTTGTTGATTGGATTAACATTTAGGTCAGTGACATGAATATGGTTCCCAATAATTAACTCAACTTATACAATAGCTATTTATTAATTCAACTTTACCTTTTTCAATACATAAATTATGATTTTAACTGACAAAAGTTCCTTCAAATCAACAACACATCTGAACAAAATGATTTTCTTCAATTTAAAAAAAAAAAACAAACAAATAATTTAAAATAAAACAATAATTCAATTATTTGTAATATATACTAAAATTACATATCAAAGAATTTGTTAAAAAAGATGTTTTTATTTGTATTAATATTTTGTTTATTAGTATATGTGTATTGGCTGAGGTAACATGAAAGTAAAATAAGCTGCTAGTGTGTGCTTTATTGTATATTTCTCAAACTATTTGATCCACCAGAAAGTAAAACTTTTTCATGTTGCCAATATATGTTATAACTTAATTTTCCTCATGTCCGAATGACTACTCTTCATCATAATTAAATAAGTATTATGATAATGGTAAGATAGAAAACTCCTATAGTAATTATTTGAAGTCTGTTTCTGTAAAATCATGTTGAATTTTGACTGAGGTAGAATTGACATTCAAAGTATTTACAGACTCGTCTATTGTTTAATTTGAATAAGTATGGTCACAAATTAACAATTCATTAAATATATTAATGAAAAGATCTGAGATAGTATATAAAATAGTATTGTTTTATCATTACATATATACATATAAAACAATTAAATAGTAGGGTTATTTTTAAGTCTTGTCATTACATTTAATATGACCTACAGTATAAATGTGAACAGATAATATGTATTATTTTTAGTCTATTGCGTCTACAATTTTGCTTTTTCATCGTCACTACATGTAGGTTCAGTCACATTTAATAATTAATAACCTATTTAAAACTATCTATTGACTCTATTTGATCAAGTAAACAATGGTAATAACTGCTTAATAATTTGGGTTTGTACTTATATATCTTTACTAGTAAACATAAATTTTCTATATTGGGATTAATGTATAAATATCTTGTGAAGCCATATTCAGTATGGTATTTTGATCAAATTTACTCTTAACATAAGCAGAATGTTTTATATGGCCAATCTAGTGGTGTTTTTATTTGGTCATTATTTTTTTACTACAGTAGCATATATAACTATATTTTTAATTTTTACATATTTATTAATGAATAAAATACAAAATAACTGGTAGTTAAAATGAAAAACATATTCTTCTTTATAATATATAAATTGAATTGTTTATGTTAATATGTCAATTTAAAAATACATTCGTAATATGTTTAAGATTTAATTTTGATGTCATCTGCAATCCTGGTTAATTTAGTTGTATTTTTATATTGGACTATTTTCATCATCTAATATGTGTGTTGAATGTCTTTAGACCAATTTAATTTTATTTAAATATTCCAAATACATTCAACTGTTAGTAATATCACAGCAAACAGATTAGTATATTCATCAATGCTTAGTAATATCATAGCAAACAAGTTAGTATATGTACTAACTGTTAGTAATATCACAGCAAACTGGTAATATATACACTAACTTTTAGTAATATCACAGCAAACAGGTTAGTATATGCACAACATTTAAAGAGGTATAGGTCTCCCCTCTTCTTCATGTGTTGATGGCCTGACCAGTGACAGAACTAGCATGGGATATGAACCTTGGTCCTATGATTCATAGAATTTTAAGGTAACATTCTACAACTGAGCCATTCTGTCAAAGGCAGCAGTCAGTAGAAATTTTGTATACTTATCTATTATGTTCCTCCTGGAGAAACTTATCTATTAGGTTCCTCCTGATTTCTCCACTTTTTTCTAAGAGAGTAGTTGATTAGTGGCTTCCATGCATTATGTATAGTCACACAACGTTGTCTTATGAAATCTGTTGATATTGTCATGTGAGCTGCTTCTTTAAAATTTCTTTTTGTACCTTTTCTTCTCCATTCAATATTTTTGTATTTTCCCAATCAAACATATGTTTATTGGTACATACATTTAGTGCATATATTAACCTTTTTGCTGTGAAATTACTAACAGTTGGTGCATATACTAACCGGTATGCTATGAGATTGCTAACAGTTAAATGTATTTGGAATATTTAAATAAAATTAAATTGTTCTAAAGACATTCAACACGCATATTAGAAGATGGAAATAGTCCAATATAAAAATACATTTAGAGGACCATCATCACAAACCTTCACAAAAACACTGGTTAATTTAAATCATAAGGTTCAAGCATAAATTGATCTCTAGCACATTATATTTATTACTTTATAACCAAAACAATAGATACATTTTCAGATAACATACATGCAAACAAGTAACTAACCTTCCAACAATTCTATAGACTGTGAGAGCTTTATAAATTGTGGAGTTTGAAACACATACTCCATAGAAATCTTTTTACCAGCAATAGCTTTACCAAATTGTTCAAAACATACTCTTTCAGGATTCTCTGGTATTGGATTTCCCCCTCTTTCAGGAAATGTCATGAAAAACTCAAATGGATTGGCTATAGTAGAATTAAAAATAATTAAAGGTTCGGCTTCATCAGAAAATCTAGTAACTACTGAGTAGGGAATTAGATCTGGATATTCTTTAAGTCTGTATGTTGAATTAATACAGAATGGCTGTCCTACCCACAAATATGCGTTATCAAACCTAAGTTTACCAATGGTTGCTATATATATATATATATATATATATATATATATATATATATATATATATATATATATATATATATATATATATTATATTGTGTGTGTGTGTGTGTAATTATATAACTGAATATTTGTAAATACAGTAACTTAATAATTAAAAAAATATTTTATATTGCTTTAAAAATACAGACATCGAATCATAATATTATTACACACACACACACACCTTTTTTTTTTTTTTTTTTTTTTTTATATATATTATATATATATATATATATTAGCATAAAGTAAACTATTAAATATATAATTAAAATTACCCCAACATCAAAATTCAACCAGACCAGCCAAGAAATGATAATAAAACACAACCAAACGTTTCACTGCTACAAGTAGACTTCTCAAGTGTAAAGAACTACAAAATCTACACCATATATATAATATTAAACATTACCTGCAAATCCAATTACTACCCCTCCACTCTTCATATTAAAAGAACTCTTAAATAAGTTAATTGCTTGAGAATAATATATTTTCAATAACCAGATTATTTAATTCTTCTTTTTAAGAAGGTCTACATAGGTCAGAGTAGTTTGAGTTTAAATGAAAGAATAAAGGTTCATACAAATAGACTTAAAAATAGATATGTTTGTTCTGCTTTGTATAACCATAAAAAGATTCAATATATATATATATATATATATATATATATATATATATATATAATATATATATATAAAAAATATATATATATATATATGATTTATTATGGTTTTGATTTTGATTATAACAATGTAAAAATATTGGAAACTGAAATCATAAAAGAAAAATTAAAGAGACGATATTAATATATAAATACAAGCAAAATTTAATTAATCGGCAAGCAGCAAATGTTAAGATCACAGAATTATGGGAAAGTTGACATTGAATTATGGTAAAGTGGACATTTTAAATGTGATAGTTGACAAAGCTACAAGGTAGTGAAAGCGCTTCTAAGTTATAGTTTTACATATAATTTTTATAGACTTTCAATTAATGTATTTTCAATTTTATATATATATATATAGTAACGATGGGATATGCCACCTGTTTTTATTAAGATAATTTATCAGTGCAGTATATAGTACTTAGCCATAAAAAGAAAATAAAGGTAAAATAAAACTAATAACTAGAAATAAAACTATATCATTTAATATGTAGATAAAATGGTCTCACTTAATAAGAAATATCTCATATATTTATAGTTAAATAGTTATCTAATAAAAGATATTTAAAAAGTATATAACTGCTATTCATATTTAATTAATAAAGTCCACGTTTATAATGTAAATTTTTTTTCAAAAGTTAAAAGAAAGAAAGAAAGCTAGCTGAATGAATATTTTAATTTTTAGTGTTGAAAATTTGTTGGGTTATTTAAAGTTGAAGGGGATTATTAAAAGAAGCTTGCCTTAAATAGCATGTTTTACACTCTTAGATGTGTGTGCATGCATGGGTGTATATGTTGATTTTTTTTTTTAGATCTTTAATTTTATTTATTAAAATATTCAATTTATTTATTAACTTTTAAAAGTAAAATAGATAATAAACTTGGCAAATAAAATATTTATTATTTTTAACTTCTGATAAAAACAGCAACCAAAATATGAAAAAAAATCAGTAAAATTATTACACGTATTTAATGTTTTTCTTTTTTTAAAAAAAAAAAAAAAAACTTTATTCATGTTAAGTATTATTAACCTTGAAATTGAAACACAGAATGAGGACATGTGATATTGTTTTTTTTTTTATATATATATTAGAGAAAAAAATGCGGAACTGGAGGGAATTGGGAAGGTTTCATTACGGAGATTGTCCTAACAAGAAAAAAAAAAGAAAAGCAGTATAACTTTTATTTTTTTGCCTTTTGTTTTTTTAAAACAAGTAAAAATTATATTTGTTCTTTAAAGTCGTCACATCAATGCATTGCTGAGAGAAATTAAGGTATCAAGTTTTATGCTTTCTTAAACTAAATGAATCTAAATTTTATAATAATGTGCCAAGATAATACTTTTAACTCAACATATAATTTTAAAAATTTACAATAAATGAAAATCATAATAATAACTGAAATCATATGGGAAATGATAAACAGTCATTTTATGCTAATAAATCATACTTTTAATGGCAGTAAATTTATGACCAAGTTAAAATTAATAATAATAATAATAATAATATTAAGACTGTTGCGGACTAAAATAATGTAAGTAAATGTTCAATCTTAATTATAACAAAAAAAAAAAAACAACCAACAAATGTCTAAATGACAAAAAAACCTAAATAAATTGAATACTGCTTTCTGAAAATGAAAATAAAAAATTGTTAATGAAAACTGCATATCATTTCATTTCTGGCGGGGATGTTGCTTTGTCATCTGCTTCTTCAGAGAAAGTGGAAAAACTGTTAATATTTTTTTTTTTTCAATTAAACCATGGATAACTACTAGAATTTAATAATAATTGTACAAAATTGTCATATTCCAACTAGCTAGTTAATATTAAATTGTGCCATATAAGGAATCCATATCTGTTCATGTTTAAAGTAGTATATTGTATTCTTGTGCTTGTCTACTATCATAGTGAAGTTATAGATTGTTGTTTTTTATACAGAATAAATAAATAAATAATTAAACATATTGGTTTGAAAATACTAATGCATCAATATTGCTCCCAAAGCAAATGAAGTGGGACCTCACACCATAAATTATCTGCCTACTCTTGAGGAAACTTTACTAATGAATTGAATTTATCATCATCATTATTGTAATTTGTATTTTTTTAAGGAAAAGGTAATATAATAGTTATATATTTTATGCTTTATTTTACATGTCAATGTATCTTACGTTACCATCTGAAATTGTCTCAATGAGTTTACAATAAAGTGTGTAGAGATTTTATTACACACACGTAAATATATTGGCAAAGAGTTTAAATTTAAAATTACCTATTCTTTATAACTTGGGAAAAATAATCATTACAGGTGTGTTTATCAGAAGTTTTAATAACTTTCTTAATAACATTTGTAGCAAAAATTAGATTTTGCATTTGTCTGAGAACACATTTATTTTATTAACCATTTAATTAATAATATCTATTGCATCATTCTGTCCAATTGATTTCATAAATATTCATTATGCTCATTGTTTGTGTGTGTATTCCTGATATTATGCAAATATTTACCATGCTATTTTAATGTGTTTATAGTCGTTTTGACTAATACTTTCCTGTAAGTTTCGGATATTATTTAATATGTGGATTTTAATGATCGAACAAGCTACTAATCTTTATCATTAGTGATAAATTTGTATCTTGACAGTGTGAAAAATAAATATGCTTTATAGCTCTAGATTTATCAAATAATATATACTATTTATGATGTTTATGGGATGGAAATGATCTTCCAGTATTATATGTATTTGCCATGAGATAACAGTGTTTCAAATATTTTATATAGCTTATTTAGTTATATACCATGGAGAGAATAATTTGTCTTTGGTGTGTTTTTACTTTTCTTAGGTTGTAAGACTGCATCTTTGCCTTCACTTATGCTTGATAGATAAGCATGGGAGCCACCATTATTAGAGTCAGAAGTATTGCTTTAAGGAGCTATTTAGTGATGTTGGCCCTCATGTGCTATTTAAAAGACTAGATTGTCCACCATGGAAGGTGTATACTATTGTATTTATAGAGTTATGGCAATGATAGCTACTTATTGAGGTAGTAATTTTTAGTGCATTGGTTGGTCATAATAGTATCTGTATTGTGCTACTGTGCTTTGCCAGTAGTATACAATCAAATCCACAAGATTTAATAACTTAATTCCTTAATTTAAAGCATAGCATGATGGGAATACACAGACACAATGCAATTTATAGATGTCATATGGAGAAATTCGTCTAGGGGTTTGTAAGTACCATAAATTTTAAATTTAATATTAATATGTGGACTTTAAATAAGTTAACTAGTAAAGTTTTATTTTATCTTTTATTTTCTTTTTATGGCTAAGTATTATATACTGGACTGATAAATTGTCTTAATAAAAACAGGTGGCATATCACATAGTTACAATATATATATATATATATATATATAGTATTTGTTGGTCTTTACACTTGAAAAGTCTGCTTGTAGCAATGGAACCTTTGGTTAAGTTTTATTATTATTTCTTGGCTGATCTCGTTCAATTTTGGTTTTGGGGTAATTTAAATGCAAGTTACAAAATTTATGACTTGTTATATATATATATATATATAATAAACATTGAAATCATATAGCTAAACCTAGCCAATCAACAATTAAAAGTATCCCAAATTCACAACTCCACCAGATTTCCCACGTAAATGAACTATTTAAACACTATCAATGGTTTCACTGATGGAAACAGATAAAGAACTACTAAATAACAAGTTATTTAAACAAACATTATCCAAATTCCACTTACTTCCCATACTTGTGTAATATTAAGAAAACTTAAAAATAACATAACTGCTTTTTTTTAACTGATTTTACTCAAAGGAGACAACCTTATCTTCAGCAAAATGAATAGTGTGGTTAATTTCTTTCTTACGGATTTATATAGCAGAACTAAGATATTATTCCTAACCCTATTTCAAGTACCTTTATACTTTCATTTAAGCTCAAACAACTCTGACTTATATATACCTTCTTACAAAAGGAATGGATAATATACATTTCTCCAAGAATAGTTTGTCTATCAAAATTTTTATTCTATGAATTAAGTAATAATCTGTAGATTTATACTTTACATTGATAACATGATTTAATATTATTATATTCTATTAATTAATAAATAATTCAATGTAAACCCCTTTTCCAAGCAATTTTTTTATTTCCAAACAAATTACTATTTGTATGTACACATTTATAAAATGTCAATTTTTTGGCAAATAAAGAAAATCATTTTTTTATCTGTTATATCATTAAAAATATTATTATTAAATAAAGTATTTTTAAAAATTATTTCATCTTTTTATAAAATTGTATGTTAAAATAGTAATTTGTTTGGAAATAAGAAAATTCTTTAGAAAAGTAGTATTACTTTGAATAATTCATTAAATAATACAAATGATTTTTTTATAGAAAACTATTCCTGATGTAGTATATATTATAGTTTATTATAAGATGTATATTTAGTTTACATTAGTTTATGCTTGCAAGAAAAAATATAAGTACATAAAAGTAGGATCAGTAATAAATATCTTAGGACTGATTTATTTATCCATGAAAAAGTTACAGACTACACTATTAATTGTGATGAAGCTAAGGTTGTCTTTTGAGAAAAGTGAAATAAAAATAATTTAAACATCTTTCTTATTGAAAATGTATTATCCTGAAACAATTAACTTATTCAAAAGTTATCTTAATATTAATGGTGTGTGTGAAATAAGTGGAATTGTAATTAATGTTTAGTTTTATTATGTTGTTATTTTGTAGTTCTTTACAAATAAAAAGTATGCTTGTAGCAGTGATACCATTGGAAATATTTCAGACTTTATTTTATTTAACTAGTCTTGTTGAGTTGTTAATTTGGGGTATGGTACTTTTATATGTCACCTGAAATTAAAATACAGTGTATATATAATACAAATACAATGTCCCTTAAGTGAATGAGTTTATACTAATTCAAATTAATAATAAAGAATTCATATGGTTCGATTTTAAATGAATAAATAATAATAATAATAATAATAATAATAATAATAATAATAATAATAATAATAATAATAATAATAATAATAATAATAATAGTGATGATGATGATGATGATGATAGTAATAACAATAAATCAATTCAACTTATTTATTTACCATACCAAACTACATCATATATCCAATTACAAAATTGCACCATAACAAATAAACAGTAATATACATAAATGAGTATAAATTACAAATTATCAATATGATTATATGCCATATTTCTATAAAAGATAAGAAACACATTGTAAAATCTAAAGTAAAAATATTTTCATTAGTAAAATCTTAATTATAGATAATAATTCATTCATTCACTAATTTAAGTGCCAAACATCAGCATATAGCCAATTATCATTAACACATTAATAATAACAAATAAATAAAAAAAGATAAATATAATGTGCATAAGAAAATAAGGTAATTATAATGTAATTGGTCTTGGCCACTTGATGGCGTTGTTGGTAGTCAAAAACAATACAATACAATATTTGGGGCCACATTACTTTTAAAACGAATTGCTGTTTTTTGTTTTTTTTTTGTTATTAATTTATTGACTGCTACAACTTTTTTTATTTAAAAAGTTGTTTAACTTTAATTTATATAACTTTTTTTTATTTAAAAATTTATTTAATTTTAATTTTGGATTTAGTAAATGACAAGCTTTTTTTTATTTTTAAATTGCTGTTTTTTGACAAAGCTGCTACTCTGCGATGTCTATTTAGCGATGTCTTTTGCTTAATTATTGGTAAACTATAACCTTTTTTTAGTTTTAAATCGCTGTTTTTGGACAAATTATCATCATTCCTCCTTTTTAGTTATTAATTGATTGATTGTTAGAACTTTTTTGTGATGTCTATTTAGCGATGTCTTTCCCTTAATTATTGCTTTCTACATAACAAAACAATTGTGTAGGGTTAGGGTTAGGTTTAGTTTTAGGGTTACTTTAGGGTTAGTTTTAGGGTTAGATTTAGGGTTAGTTTAGGGTTAGTTTTAGGGTTAGTTTTAGGGGTAGTTTAGGGTTAGTTTTAGGGTTAGTTTAGGGTTAGCTTTAGGGTTACTTTAGAGTTAGTTTTAGGGTTAGTTTAGGGTTAGTTTTAGGGTTAGTTTAGGGTTAGTTTTAGGGTTAGTTTAATGTTAGTTTTAGGATTAGTGTTTTGTTGTTTATAATGCTAAAATAGAAAATATCAATATTGTGGACCATTACCTCCATTTAGTAACAAAAAATTTTAGTAGTAGCTTATGATCTATTCTCTAAATTTGTGTCTGCTTATTCAGTACCCCAAGCTAATACTAGGTATACTATTAAAATATTAGAAACCCTCCATTTTGAAAAAATATGGAAACATATGACGATCTTAACTGATCATGGCACACCACATCAAATAAAACATCTGCTTACTTCTATAAGAAATCATCAATCAAACCCATGTGAACGTGTAATGCAAGAACTTGGACATTTGTTCAGAACTTATTTGAAAGATAATCACAAGCGGTGGGAAAGCACACACCAGATATAGTAAATTATATAAATTGGAGTGCTAATAAATCCACTGGTTTTGCACTCATTAAATTGCAATTAAAACAAAATATACCATTATTATTTAAATGTTATAAAGCACCAATACCTAATTCAACTACAAATATTGAAGAGGATAGAAAATAAGCTTTAGAAAGAATGATACATATGGCTCAAAAACGTCATAGAAATACATTCAAGTCAAATTATCAATTTAAAATAGGTGACAAAGTATTTTTAAAGACTCCACATGTTAGTAATCCACAAAATTTTATTTTTCATAAATTTTGTAGTACTCATGAAGGACCATATAATATTATAAAGAAAACTGGACCAAATGCACACTGGTTGGATTGTGATGGTGAGATACGAGGAACTTATAATGCTCGCATATTAAAGCCCTATTTAATAGTTGTCTTAAATTATCATTTACCATAAGTTATGTAATACCTAAATTATGTAATGATTATTATGATTATTGTGAAGAAATGTAAAGAATTAAGATATGAAAGAGAAGGAAATACTATATATAATTGTGTCTATCTAAGATGGATCATATCATTAATATGGAAACAGAAGACTGGTTACTTATAGGTTGGCAAGTTCACAAAATGAATTCCAACTAATATATTTATTGGATGCTAAATATAATCTAGTAAGTCTCAAAAATTAAGAAGCAGGATTGGTACCTTTAAATAAGTTTATGTATATGCATTTATTGAATGGCATATAGTCTAGTAAGTCTCAATAAGTAGCAGGATTGGCATTTTAAATTGATTTATACATAAAACACTTATGAATTAACTAATTAAAACTTAGTTATAAAATAATCAGGTTTTCTACTATATAATAATTTTGTTATACCATTACAAATACTTAGTATATTAATAAGGATACATTATATAGAAATTAATGGAAATAAGTGAATAAAAAGAAAGTAATTCATATAATGATTTTTGCATAATAAAGAATTAAATTATTTAACATTAATAGGTAATAATTTTAAAATAAAATAGTCAGTATATTTAATCTATGATTTGATCAAAACAAATTATATGAGATGTACAATATTTAAGACATTATAAAAAATATGAACACAATTGCACATAAAACAATTTAATTATTATTAAATATAATAATTAATGATTTTTTTCCTTTAATAATTGATGAAGAATTTAAAATATTCAGTCGAGGGGAAAAGAAAGGAAAATATGTGTTGCAATAATGCATAAATGATAACAAAGTTGAAGAATTAAAGTAAAATTGTATGTAGAAATAGTAAATTGTTTGGAAATAAGAAAATTGCTTGGAAAAGGGGTGTTACATTGAATAATTTATTAAATAATACAAAAGAAATTTTTGATAGAAAGACTATTCCTGCTGTAGTATATTTTATCCCGTGTTTATTTAGTAAGATGGTTTACATAAGTCAGAGAAGTATGAGTTTAAATGAGCGAATAAAGGTTCATAAAAGTAAAGTTAAAAATAGATATCTTAGTTCTGCTTTGTATGTCCACGAAAAAGATATAGGCTACACTATTGATTTTGATGAAGCTAAGGTTGTCTTCTTTGAGAGAAATGAAATCAAAAGAAGAATTAAAGAATCTTTATTATTAAAAATTTATTATTCTGAAGCAATTAACTTATTTAAAAGATCTTTTAATATTGAGGGTGGATGGGAAGTGAATGGATTTGTGGGTAATTTTTAATATTATATATATATATATATATATATATTGTGTAGTTTTTAATCTTTCTTTACACTTGAGAAGTCTGCTTGTACCAGTAAAACCTTTGGTTGTGTTTTAATATTATTTTTATGCTGGTCTGGTTGAATTTTGGATTTGGGGTAGTTTTGATCATATATATATATATATATATATATATATATATATATATATATATATATATATATATATATATATATATATATATATATATATATATATATATATATATATATATTGTACCAGTAGTAATTGTATGTTCATCTAACAAGAGCTAGCATCTAGGAAAAAGTACCTCAAGTCCAATCATGTGCAAGATACATAAGTCAGGAACAATCATGATCTCTGCCATATTGCCTATTTTCCAGATCTATAATATTACGAACAACATTTCTGTTGATAACAAATAAAATTTTATTCATTACTGTCCTGGAGCAACAGTGGAGAAACAAGAGATCTACAGGGAATGATAATACTACTAGGTTTCCAACCCCTGCCCCCAACAGAATGAAATAGCTTAAGATTATAATTAGACTTTTCATCAAAATTAATTAATAAATCGAGAAAGTTGTCTAAGGTCAATGGAAATGGAAATGAGCTATACATAATGCAATCTAATTAACGATGTGTATGCATAAATCAAGAGGCAAAGCAGAATCAAATACTAATTATATGGTTAATAATTTATTAATATTAATTAGAATAAAATGAACAAACAAAGTTATTTAATTTGATAAACAGTCTTGAATCAATTTACATACAACACTAATAGAATTTTGGGTTTGACCTTATTATGAAAGCTGATTTGCATATTTGAAAAATTACATAATAATGGAACATAAGTTAATGATTAAATAATATGCAAATCGTCAATTGAATACATGATTAAAAAAATATACAGACAGTCAAAAGATGCGGCTTAATATGCTAACAGTAGATACCAATTTTACCACATTATAACTTGGATGCTATGGTTATTTTATGAAAAATCAATGACCTTAAAAACAAATAACTGGGATATAAGTTACATCAATTTACTATGATTCATTTGAACTACACATGAAAATATTTTATAATTTACATTATTCATTTAAACATTCATTAGACCTTAAAATGTTCAGATAGAAGTTATTTGTATTTTATTATATTTTTTTCTGACTAGAGAGGATTTATTTAACATTGTTTGTTAGCGCAGTCGAACATTGTTTTAATAAGAGGGCGGGTAGCTTAAATAAGCTTTGAAATAACATTCCCTAACTTATAATATAAACAAATATATGAGACGGATTTAGAAATCATGGCATTATGTCTTACAGATTTAAAACAGGCAAATATGAGAATATTAAACAAGAATTGCCGTGTTGACTAAATCATAATGCTAGAAAAGGTTGAGTCCATTTTATGACGAATGCTTTATCAATAATATAAGAATATTAAATGTGCCTGTACAAGTGACAGGTTAGGAATTGGAAAAGGTGATTGTATAGGGATTCCCTGGGTTGATTATTTTAGTGTTAACCCATGCACAGCCTATGGACAACCAGACAGGATCCTGGAGTCAGTGCTTCCAAACCCCATTCAAGGATATGCCATAAATAAAATAATCCCGGTTCTCTGGATTTCAAGTTTGACAAAGCAAAATGAGGAAATTTTGTAATGTTATCTAAGCCAAGCAATGCTAATAATAAAAAAATATAAATCAGGTTTTTAATGATGCTCATATGTCGATTAAGACTCTCCTAATTTAATAGAATCTAGCATAATGATATGACATAATTTGATCTCTCTTGAAAGTACACAAATGACCTTTAATATTAGTTAGGATGTCAAGACATAAAAGAGGTAATATCATTCCCTTCATAAAAATATTAATATGCTTACTAGTAATTAATTCCATAAAATAATTACCATGCTAGATGGTGTGATGGGCAAATGATTGACCATATAATAATAAAATAAAAAAAACAGCAAAAATAAAGTCATTGAGTTTACTTTAAAATAGAATATGATAATAAAATCAATAGCATAAACATAGTAATAAATTGATATATTAAATGTAGCAGCGAATAATCTGCCACTAAGCAAATAGAATAACTTAAAATTCTTATTCAATCGAATGAACTTTTAGTTAGGTAAGAAAGCTTACATTTACGATTTATCATCCCATAATATAGAGAATATTTAATAAGAAAATGAAGGATTGGTTCACTAGATTGAACTATTAGCATATTAAATTAAATCATACAAAATTTATAATATTGAAATTAAAGGTTTGCCGCATTTAAAATATTAAAAATAGAAATTGTGAAACCCATTAAAAAGATGCATTAAAAAAATAAAATTATAGATTCATGCATTAGATTTTCACAAAAGAAAGAGAAAGTCATTACTTTATAGAATTATTATAATTAGCATTTAAATAAAAAGAGAATTACATTACAAATAATTTAGATTTTAATATCAAAGTTTTAAAAGAGTTCATATTGGCAACATGATTAGGATTCACCTTTCCATTACTTGATGAAAGTATGGATTGGTACACATACGATTACAAAATGAGGAAAACATGGTTGACGATGCAAAATTTGGAAAATAATGGCTGGCATTTTGAGATAGTTAGTTCAGCATTTAATTTAGGCAGTCCATAAGTGGAGATGGCAGGTTAGCATAGCAGTATGGAAATGATTTTTGGAGAAGAAAGGGGAAGCAAATTTAGTTCCTCTAATCCATATTCGTATTTCAAAATTTTGATTGACGTGGATCCGTTATGCAACACTGATTAAAATGGTGCACTAAGAGACAGGCTAAAATTTTGGCTCTATTTATATGATAACAAGACCTTATTGGATATTCTCTCTTTCCGCTTGATGAGGCCCGGATATTCATTAAGTGGCCTGAATGCACTTATTGTTTATTTTCAATGATAATGCAACAAGTTCTAGAGAGTATTGTTTTAATCTATTTCGGTAATGGAAATAGATTCAAACAATATAATTTCCATTAACATTATGTTTGCTAAGGAATTTTAATTTATTAATTACCCTTTTTGAATTAAATCTAGAATATTCATTATTTATAAATTTTAGAGTTATTTTAATTACTCTCTAAAACTTTCCTTGGTATTGCATTATAAAATAAAATACGCGATCTGTAAAATATAAAATAAATATACAAAATATTTAATGATGATTAATAATATTTTTTTTAGGAATATTGAACACACATACATAATTATTTAAACGAAAGAGAAATATAAATATTTCCGATTTAAAATTATTAAATATTCTTGCAATACAAATTTCATTTATGAAAGTACAAAAAAGGAAGATTTTAAACCACTTGTATGTGTGTCCTTTCACACTCTAGTGATTCACACATATATAGCTGGGTTTAAACCTCTGATTCAAGGTTTTGAATCACCAGACAGTGAGACAAAAATGTATGCAACATATTTTATGCTTCAATATATATATACTTTAATAAAAATATAAACAAATATTATAGACAACTACATTAATAAATATTTAATTTATTACATCGAATCGATTTTCGTTCAAAATGAACTTTTTCAAGATGTTAGAATAAATCGATTCGATGTAATAAATTAAATATTTATTAATGTAGTTGTCTATAATATTTGTTTATATTTTTATTAAAGTATTTTATTAAGGCAACATAATGGATTCTAATTTCATCATATATATATATATATATATATATATATATATATATATATATATATTAACATAAAATATAAATAAATCTTATAGACAACTATATTTGAATTAAGAAATAATAATATATTTATTTTGCAATCAGATGGTATATCCTCAATATAGCAGTTTTTTTAAATTTTGTTTATAAAAATAAATATATTATTATTTATTAATTCAAATATAGTTGTCTATAATATTTATTTATATTTTATGTTAAAGTATTTTATAAAGACAACATAATGGATGTTAATTCAATCATATGAAATATATATATATATATATATATATATATATATATATATATATATATATATATATATATATATATATATATATATATATATATATATATATATATAAACATTACAAGCATAAAGATACCCTAGTCAATATATAATTAAAATTACCCCAAATCCAAAATTCAGCCAGACCAGCATAAAATTAATATTAAAGGAGTGAAACCTTTGGTAGTGTTTTAATATTATTTTTATCCTGGTCTGGTTGAATTTTGGATTTGGGGTAATTTTAATTATATATATATTTAATTTCTCAATTTCTACTGTTACATCAAGCAAGAAGGAAATACAAACCTAATAAGCTTTTCAGTTTATATTCCGGACCGAACACTGAAAAAATACGCACATATTATTCCAACGTTATATTTCCCGGTCAGATTCCCCTTGAAATATTTACACTGTTACCTTTTTAATGTTGTTATTTTATCAACATCAAACATTATAAAAACATTAGAAAGTTAGCAATGCTTTGATATGAATGTGAAAAGTCATCCTATTTTTCCTTGGTTGCAGAAATAATATTCAATACAGTTTTACAAAGACAAAAAAATAAAAAAATATTACATGAGATAGACAGGTATTTATGAATTTTACACAGACCCAAGTTAACTTTTGACACTTACTTAATTTGATCAATTTCAACAAAAAAAAATATGTGGTCGAGTTGCAGGAGGAAAAAAAAACAACATAAATATATATTTTTATAAAAGTAGATATATTCTATGAAATATATACTTATGCAGATGATTCTTGCGTACTATATTGAGATGGTCAGTAGCAACCCCCCCCCACCATCCTTCTTCCTTCTCCAAAAAAGTTGTCGAACAAATGATTGACTAGTACATACTCTAAATGGAATACTGCCAGGAAATCTAATTTTTCGAATGAACAAATAAGTCATTCTATCTTTCCTTGGTTGCAGAAATAATACTCTATACAGTTTTACAAAAACAAAAAAAAATATTATACAGATATACACATACTTTTACAAATTATACACGGGCACAAACTAACTTTTGATGCTTACTTAATTCGATCAATTTAAAAAAAAAAAAATATGTGGTCCTAAAAAAAAGTCAACATAAATATATTTTTATAAAAGTAAAAAAGAAAAAAATATTATATGAAATATATAGTTATGCAGACGATTCTTGCATACAAAATGGCGATTGTCAGTAGTATCCCTCCCCTTCCACCGTCCTTCCTTTTTCTCCGAAAGATTTGTGGAACAAGTGATTGCCCAGTACATGCTCTAAATGGAAATCTGCCAGGCAATCTAATTTTTGGAATAATCAAATAACAAATTCAACGTCTTTATTCAATTACAATTAAATAATAAACTTTTAATTCAAAGATTCAAAAAACGCAGAAGTCAGTCAATAACCAAGTTGAAATTGGAAAAAAAACACACAAATAAATAATGCAGTTGAAATTAAACATGTTAAACCAAATTCACAATAATTACAAATGATAATAATAATGTGAAAGCTAAACACCTTCAAACAGATACGCTTTAAACATGCTTACGTGACAGCCAATCAGATGGAATAATGACATCACGTGGGACTCTTAGTTCTAAAACACAATCCAGAACTGTTAGAAAAAGATGGGACCCATCTTAATCTATGCCTCAATTTTATTTAAATAAGCCAGACTCAAGCATTTTGAACTAAGAGTATACCTTCACATTTATTCCACTAAATATTATATATATATATATAAATTAACAACGCGCGAAATCATCCGATTTACAACGAAGCAATATTTTAAATCTAATGAAATGATATTAAAATACTTGAGTCTGGCTTATTTAAATAAAATTGATTGGCTGTCACGTAAGCATGTTTAAAACGTATCTGTTTGAAGGTGTTTAACTTTCATGTTATTATTATATTATCTGTTTACGCCTAAATTTGATATATTTACATTTATTAATAATTACAAATGGTAAGTTTAAAATGTACAAACAACAAACGTTTGAATCAACATTCATTACTTTCTTCAGCCATAACAAGATTAATCTTCAAGCATAGCAGGGGTAATAATGGCAATGTATATAACAGACAAGGTAGCAGATGTTCTTTTATGGGTGAGTTCGAATTCAGATGGGTAAAGACCGAGAAAACACCTGTTTAGGGCCACTACCCAGGCATATTAACAGACATATGCCAGCTAATATTGCTCAGAAATGCTAGTCTCACGTTTTTGTTGTTTAAACAAATCTGATAACAAAAAAATCCAAAAATCAACTGATTAATAATCTGGATCTGCCTTATTTATAGATTTTCCAGCTATTGTTTATTGGAATGCCACTAATTAAAATATATGTTTTTTCACACAGTTCTTTTTTATCTTATACAGGTCTATGATGAATAATTTCTACAAGTTTCACATTTTAACAAAATTTACATTTTTTTACAACGTTTTTAATATCATAACTTTCTAATACCTTTTTATTTGCCTATACCTTTCTAATAACTTTTATTTACCTTTTTTTCTTTCAAATAAACAATTTTAAAGAGAAAAAGAGAAGTATTTTGTTATACACTTCCTTCCCCTTCTTTTTAATCTTTCAATCTTTATTTATTATTACCTTTCTTTTATATTTTTATTTTTTAAAAAATAAAAGTCTTTACAGCTTTTAACTAATTTTCAACTAATTATTAACCCTTTCACGAGTTATATATATATTCCCTTTATTTATTTTAAAAAAAAAATATCGATGACCTATTTTTTTTTAAATTTCTTTGTTTGTTTCACTTTTACCCCTTAACTAATATCCTTTTTATTATTATTATTATTATTATTATTATTATTATTATTATTATTATTATTATTATTATTATTATTATTATTATTATTATTATTATTATTATTATTATTATTATTATTATTATTATTAAATATATACATGTGTGATCATATATAATCAGCAGGATATATAGATAGATAGATAGATAGATAGATAGATAGATAGATAGATAGATAGATAGATAGATAGATAGATAGATAGATAGATAGATAGATAGATAGATAGATAGATAGATAGATAGATAGATAGATAGATAGATGGATAGATAGATAGATAGATAGATAGATAGATAGATAGATAGATAGATAGATAGATAGATAGATAGATAGATAGATAGATAGAGTAGGTAGGTAGGTAGGTAGGTAGGTAGAGTAGGTAGATAGGTAGGTAGATAGATAGATAGATAGATAGATAGATAGATAGATAGATAGATAGATAGATAGATAGATAGATAGATAGATAGATAGATAGATAGATAGAATTCTGGGTAAATCCATGTCTTATTTTTTATTATATACAGATATTTGATGAACTAGCATCTGCCATTGTCAAGATAAACTCTTGAAAGAAAAACGGTTTGATCTCAAAACGTAACGTGACTGATTGCGAGATTAAGCATGAAAATCAGTTTCAAATAGTTTAGTATTCAGAAATGAGGTTTATCAAAATGTATATTTCTCTTAGTTTCACAACTCATTAATTTAAAATCAATACTAGAAGACATAGATAAAACAAGTTTGCATATGGTTGGAATACATTGTGCTTCATCAGCCCTATTTAAACCAGTAGGTTTAATTGTAGATTTATTAAATGATGGAACTTATAAAAAAAATTATTAAATATCTTCTAACATATTTCGAGAAAAAGACAAAATGTCTATTCAAACGTTCTAGTATAGATGAAGATATGAAAATTAAAATTTCTCCAAGAGAAGGTTCTTCATTATATGTTAAATTTTATGGTTTGCCTAAAATTCATAAACCTGATATAGCATTACGAACTATTATGTGAGCTGTAGATTCTCCTACACATGCTTTGGCTCGATATTTAGCCCAATGCTTATAACTATTGACAGACAAGATTCCATCAAGAATTACAAATTCAAATCATTTTATTTCTTAATTAAAAACTTAAAACTAACTGCAACGCATTTATTGGTTAGTTTTGATGTTTCTTCTATGTTTACTAATAATCCTGTTGAAGAAGCATTATGTATAATAGCACAAAACAATGCTTTACCTGATATTATTATTCCATTTGTGAAGCATTGCCTTGAAAATACATTTTTTGATTATAATTCTCAAAAGTTTAAATGAATTAAAGGACTTTCTGTGGGATCTCTGCTGTCACCTGTCATTGCTGATTTTTTATGGATAATTTTGAAAGTCAACTATTATTTGCAGCTACTAAAATTCTTTCTGTTTGGTGTAGATATGTTGATGATACTTTTGTTATATGGCCTCATGGAATTGATGCTCTAAATTATTTTCTTGTTTTTATAAATAATTGGCATCCAAATATTAAATTTGCTATGTACGTGGAGAATAACAGATAGCTTTCTTGTCTGGATGTTTTAATTAAAATAAAATGTGATGAAACATTATCAATATCAGTTTATAGAAAATCCAGCCATACAGATACCTTAATTTTACTTCTCATCATCATCCTGCTCAAATTTTTTCTGTAGCAAAAAACTTTTGACTAGATCTTGTAATTTATCTGATAAAGGACATCTTACTCAAGAAATAGAATTTACAAAAAATATTCTACTTGCTAATGATGATATTAAAAATATCATATGTAAGGCAATACATAGCAATGACACTAAAAGGAAAAAGACGATAGAATTGGCAATTCCTTTTTTAATAGAATAATTTTACCTTATATTATAGGGTTTAGTGATAAAATCAGTAGAAGACTATCTTGGTTTAATATAAAGACTTATTTTTCTATTGGCAAAATAAATGGTGATTTTTTACATAAACCTAAAGAGAGAATATTTTTGGAACACCAATGATTTTATGAAATTCCATGTTTGCAGTGCTCAAGAAGCTATGTAGGCCAGTTTAATAGACAAATAAATATTAGAATTAAGTAACATAAAAATGGTTTTGATCAAAAAATTAACAC
The DNA here is from genome assembly GCA_028023455.1 of Epiperipatus broadwayi. NCBI lineage: Eukaryota > Metazoa > Onychophora > Udeonychophora > Euonychophora > Peripatidae > Epiperipatus > Epiperipatus broadwayi. The sequence goes on from JAQFVV010008380.1 coordinate 20,961, forward strand.
ATCGGTTTTTACTTTCTATTTTTTAGAAACTGGTCACAAACCTGATTTTGACAATGCAAAAATGCTTGCTAATTTGGAGAGATATGATTTGGGAACCATGAGAGAGTCAATTGATATATTAAAGATACCTACTAATTTAAATAGCGGTGATGAAGCACAATGATATTCCAGCCATAGGAAAACCTCTCATTTTATCTATATCTCCTAGTATTGACTTTAAATTAATGGGTTGTGAAACTAAGAGAAATATACACTTTGATAAACCTCACATTCTGAATACTATACGATTTCAAACTGATTCTCACACTTCGTCTCGCACTCAGTCGGAGATTTCAGTCGTACTTTTCTACTTTCATCTGATAACTCAGACAACGTTTCCTGCAGCTCTAAAGCATTATTTGCAAAAACAACTACATCATCTGCACAATCTAAATGACTTAATCATCTCCATTTACTTTCATTCATTTAGCTTTCCCATTTTGATACATAAAATACTTCTTGCTGCACTGCTGTAAAACGTTTTGGAGATATGGAGTCACCCTGTCTTACACCCTTCTTAATGTTAGAATTTCCTAGTATCATTATGTAATCTAATTGTTGCTGTTGCATTTTTATATTCTTTAAAATACGACAATAACCGGGACCTGTACATTGATGATCCAATGCTTTAATCACTGAATAAATGTTTATAGAATCAAATGCCTTTTCATAATCTACAAATCCAAAGTATAATGGCAACTCATATTCATTTGTCCTTTCTATAAATTCTCTCAATATCTGGATATGATATGCTGTACTAAAACCATTTTTAAATCGAGCCTGTTCTTTTGGGTGGTGAAAATCCAATGTTCTCTGTAAACATGTTATAATTACTTTGGCAAAAATTTTGTATAAAACTGATAGAAAGATGACAGATCTGTAATTTTCAATATCTTCTTTATCGCATATTTAAATATTAATAGAATTACTGCATTATTCCAATCATCTTGTTCCTCTTTATCATTTAGACATTTGGTATATAATTTTGTTTTTGTTTTTTTTTTCTATTTTTTCACTACTTCTTTTAATATATAAATTATAATTTCATCATTACCTGGAGCCTTTCCTTTTTTCATAAATTTAATTGCATTTTTCAATTCTTCATTTAAAATTCTGGGCCATTCGGAAGATTTCTATTTCTTCACCTACTTCTTTTCATATATCAATTATAATTCCCTTATCGCCTGGAGCCTCTCCCTTTTTCGTAAATTTAATTACATTTCTCACGTCTTCATTTAAAATTCTGGGCAACTCGGACGATCTAATAGATATCAGAGGTACTTGTTCCCTATTAGTATATAATTTTTGATAGAAATATTTTACTTATTCATGGATGTTATCTCTCTTATTAGTAATAATTCCGTCTTTTTTTTCTTATTGCAGATCTAAATTTTCTATCGATACCACAATGTTGCTTCACACACTTGATACTTTTATTCTCTTCTACAGCTTTCCTTGTTATTTCACAGTTATACTTTCTTATATCATTTTCAACTCTTCCTAACCATTTTACAAAATTAGACATATTCTTTCCTTTTTAATGCATCATTATTGCATATCTTCCTATTCTTTGTTTTCTTCATAAATTCCATAGTTTCAGTAAAATTATTTGATCAATTGCTCCTTTTTCTACCAGCTATCTTTCTTGCAGTTTTTAAAACTGTATCACTTATTTTCATATTAATTTCCTTCAACTCTGAATCATGTTCAAAAATCTTCTAAAACATGAAATGGATTTGTAAGTTCTAATTTAAATTCTTTAGAAAGTTTCTAAAGATTAGGAATATCAACTGTAGATATTGTTTTTCTTAAGAAAATTGATTTAAATAGTGGTCATACACTCTATTATAATGGCACGAATATTGAAAATACAAGTGGAGTATGATTCATTATAAATTAAATGTGGAAGAACAACATTGTGGAGATTGATGGTGTATCGGACTGAGTGGTAAGATTAGTTATACAACTTGATAGTAGATACCACATGCAGATAATTTAGCTTTATGCCCCAACAACTTTTCATAGTGATGATGTAGTAGAACATTTTTGTATGGATATACAAAAGGCTTTTGATCAACGTAAACAACATTTTAAAATTGTTATGGGAGCCATTAATGCTAGAATTGGTAAACAAATAAAATATGAAGTGTTATAAGTAATTTTGTTTATGGTATTAGAAATGAGTGACGACATAGACTTGTGGAGTTTGCAGAAAAAAAAATGTTATGATTTTTTTTATATATATTATGGGTTTTTTTTTTTTTGTATTTTTTTGAGAAAATTGTGAAGGAAATTATGAACGTTAACAATAAGTTGTTATTTATCAAAGACATAGAGTTTGACGAAGCTGTGATTGTTTTTAGTAATAATACTAGAGCTTTCGAAGCTGTTGCAAAAATATTATATTAGAGTAATTAATAGATCACCATCGGCCTTATCATTATTATTTAGCTTATGCATTTTTGATAGTTTGAACTCATAACAAATATCCCATTTTCTTTAATTATATCTTCTACATCTTTTATGACAACACTTGGTTTGCCATTGTATCTTAATGTGTATTTTCCCAAATTAATATAGAACAGTGTTTGACAAATATTTGTAAAGCCTATGAACACTCATGGATTACCCACAATCTCTTGGAGACAGTACAGTTGACCTTATTGATGTATTTGAGATTTGATTTACAAATAGTAATTTTATTATTATGCCGCCATTCTTCGATTGTATGTTCTTCATTGAATGCCCGAGAGATGAACATTGTTTTCAAAAGTGTGTCAGATTATGAAATTGATTTATGTTGCTACGAAAATCGATAAGTCTTATATCGATTTAATCACTCTCTATCAATTAACTTATTGGTGAAATTAGAGAAAAAGTAGTAAAAATTTGTAAAGGAGGAGATTTGAAAAAGTCATTGGTATTTGTTATGATAATGTTAAGTTTATTAACAAGGTGTTTGTTTTATAAATTATTTGTAATGTAGAGTGTCAGTATTATTTAGAATATTTTGTGGGAGCAAACAAACAGTCCACATAGTATGAGCTTCATAATTCAATATAATACCAACTATTTTTTCATATAATTAATTGTGAAATATACATTTTATTTTAATGTTAGACAAATAAAAAAAGGAAAATTATGATACACTCAGCAAAATCATGTAGGAATGTGATTTATAGGCTATTATTGCATAAAGTTACCTTCTGAGTGTTAGATAGACAGCAGCTTTCTTATTGCTCTTTCTATAACTAGAATTCATCCCCAATACTTGATTAAAGGCAATAAACGTGAATCATAACAAGAATAATTATAATGAATAAAAAGTCTGAATTGATTTCTTCGGAAGAAATAATAAACATAAATTATTATGAAATTAAAAAAAAATTCAAATACTCAAATGTATTATAAATACAAATCAAAATATAATGGGTAAAACTGATTACAGAATTGAACTTGGGTATAATAATTTTGATCGATCTCCTTTAAAGAGCACGGAAAAACAATGATAATTCACAATTTTCTTACAGCACTCAAAAAATATCGGTCACATATTTGAACCCTCCAACCCAGGAATAGTTTGCATTGAAAAAAATGAATGTAAACCCAAAATCAAGGAAGAATATTTTATCACTAGCAACAATAACTCCATTAGCAAACGCAACACTTGCTTTGATATTTTTAAGCGTTGGACAAATTAAATAATTTATATATAATTTGCATATTACCATCTACACACTAGTCCTCATTATTTATTATTGTAGCTAAGAATATGAGGCAATATGCCTTGAAAGCGCTCAGCTTTTACTTATTTATTTATTGTTTTCTAAGAGTACTGTATATAGTTTCTCCTGGAAGCGTCTCAAAATGCTTGTAATTTTGTTTTAATATTAAAAGTAAGTATAGTGGTATGTTTGAAATATATTTTAGTAAATTAAGTTATAACATTGCTTAGTTACGAAAGGAGCTTTAGCCACTTAATACAAATTTAATTAAAAAACTTCAGACTTTCATCGAACTAAGAAGGTTACGTTGGACATAATACAAAAATATACAAACTGTTATATTTTGCTGAAATAATGAAATAAATTTTATTATTGTAACTGAAAAATGAATCTATATGGAACTAATTTAGATATTGTTCAAAAGAAATTATTATCTACAAACGATCGTAAGAGGCTGTGATAGGCTTTGAAACAAGAATTTGTGAGTCGGAATTGGGAAATGTAGAATTTTATTGGGGTGTTTCGAAATGAATAGTTATGGAATAAAAACAGAAGATTAAAATCAAGGGTTATTCATTCAGCAGTGATGTGTTAATTGTTGAATGATGGTAATAATAAAACTATTTAAATGCGTTACATACAATATCTTAGTTACATGGAATATTTTCAAATGCCAACATGGCTTGGTAGTAATCAAACCAGTTGCACCTCCAGATTACCAGAATTTTGAAAGCAACTCCTAATATATCGTGTTGAGTGTAAGCATGTAAAACTATTGAAAGTAATAAGTTATGCCAGTAGTGTCCCAAAATTTATAAAACATTTTTATATCCATGTTGAAATCTCAAAAACAACACAATGCCTTCAACCTACCTACCTACCTACCTATATATATATATATATATATATATATATATATATATATATATATTGAAGCAGTCGGATCTGAGTTCGATCCTAGCTTCATGTTATTTACCCTAATACTAACCTTAAATTTCCGATGCAATGGGGCTTTATACGTTCAATCCACGCTAATTTTCATAATGAATAACTTGTTTCAAATACGTAGTAAAATTAATTAGTTTAGTTAAATTTGATCAATTCTCTAAATAAATTCATGATAAAATATTCATGAATTTATATATATTAAATTGCGTGGATTGTGCGTATATATATTTGTAAATATTAAATGTATATAATTGTTCGAAAGTTTCATTGCGTCGGGAATACTTGTTTTTTTTTTTACTTTTAAATAATTTATAAAGTTTTGCGATTAAAAGCTACATTCCTTCCAAAGGCTTTCAAATTCTCAAAAACAACAGTAAAGTTTTATTAATTAAAAAAAGATAAGAATTCAATTTTTAATTAAAATCATTTCAGACTTTAAGAATTCATTTTCTAATTAGGAAAGGAATTCAAAAATTAGTTTGAAGGCCTTATCGAAGGAATGTTTCTGAAAACAACTAATTATAAAAAAAAACAGATTGATAAGAAAATGAGCGCTAGCCGGAGGCATCAGTGAACAGAGATATATAGCCCTGAAAAGAAAAGAAAAGGAGACTAGTTTTGATTGTAGAGTTGTGCAGTGAACTCTGTGTGTATAAAATTTGTATTTCATCATGATAGAGGGCTAGAACATCAGGGATCTGGCTACGGTTCCTAAAGTCCCGAGGAATCTTCACTGGAGCTGCTGAACCGTTTTCCGGATCGATAATTCTGCTAAAATAATGAAAGCTACTAAAATACTACTCCAGTAGTTAACCAATGATGCCTACGTTTCAACAACTTGGAGGAGTAACTTAAGGACAAGCACGGAATGGTAATATGAACGTTAAACTTTCTGGCCAGTTCGAACTTTATTTTATACTCCTTCTTATTAAGAGCTCTTTTAGTCTTTAATGTAAATCTTTGTAACACCTTTTAGTTATAAAATGCTACTGTAAATCTATAGCGTAATTCTTTAGATCTCTAGTCTTTAAACTTTTTCTTTCTTACCTGGCGGTTCGTTTAATACATATATGTTAGTGTGCTTTATTAATGTCATATTTAAAAATTATATGCCAATAATCTTTCGACTCGATGAGCCCTTTGATTCCATTTGCCTCACGCAAATATTATAATATTAATTTCAAATAGTAATTTTCGCCCATTAGAACTAAATTTGAAAGTTCTATTAATCATCGAGTCGAAAGAAAATATTACATGTTTATTATTTTTATAATTGGCTAATAATAAACTATTAGCTCCATTTTTCACCTATGTCCCCAGCTACTAAGTTACAAGTGTTTATATACTCACAAAATGTTATAATATTGATTTCTTGTTCTACTAATATATATTTATTCGAATATAACCTTAAATGTTTTTATTGCCAAAAAGGGTCGATAAAGGGTTAAATGTATTTTAATTCCACTTTTGTTATTTTAAATTAATATTCAGGAAGGGCACGATATTAGGGCATAATTAAGATAGTTTATAAATGTTTTAAAATAGTTCGATAAAAGCTCGTTTGACTTTAATTAATTGGTCAAGTCATCACGTAGAGCATTCTACATGGGTTTTATTTTTCAACGATGACTATCAAGTCATCATCATCAAATGTTGCTGACGTAGGGCCATCTTCCGCTCCGTTAGGCTTGTCGGTGATCATATTCTTTTATTTAAATTTCTCGAGGAAGAAAGTACTTCCTTTCCGATTCATTAGTCAAAGGGCATAAGACTTGCCAAATGCAAGCCGCCATAGGACTTCGATCATCGACTAGCGATCATCTTTCAATTTTCCTCACTGCCTTGTAATTCGTCAGTACCATTGCGTCTTTGTTTCGGTAAAACCCGCTCCGTGCTCGTAATTCGTGATGGAGTGATTTAAATTAAAGTCGAACCAATCCTCAAATATATTTCGTTTAAATCAGTTTTCAAATCAAGATTAAAGTTATGCCTTAAAATACGTTTTGCTCTTCAGGAATAGATTTCCGAATGTGGAAATACATCTCACATTCCACCGTAATAAAAGTAGAACACTCATTTCCGTTCTTAATGAATACCTTTATCTGCCCTTATATTTCTCATTGGGGGCATAGACATAGAATTCCATGTTGCGTAATACTTGTTGGCATATGATAAGGACTGTCATTCTTATTATATTTATAAATTCTTTTAAAGACTAGAGATAACTAATGCAATCTATATTTTCTTGAACAAAACAAATTATTATTATTATTAAATATTTTATAACATACTTGGTTTCTCAGTTCATCATTCTTTTATAATTATTTAAATGTTAATACTCGCTGTCTGTGTTGGCAACCCGAACATACATATAATTTGATTTAAAAAGTATTCAAAGTAATTAATTATTAGATATTCGTGTCAGTGCAAGGGTCTCTAGTCCTCACAACCGTTGAACTAGTTCTTGGCGCATTGCACTGTGCCGTCGATTTCTGCTATCTGAGCTGTTGAGTTGGGTTTGAATTCAGTTTTGAACCAGCTGAGTTTGAATCCGATTTGACTTGCGGTGGTGGTGGGTTTTGACCGGTACATGGTTATGTTTTTGGCTGCCCAATCGTTGTGGCTCGACTTAATAAACCCCACACATGCCCTGGAGATTAGAATTGTGATTTTAGTTACTCAGTTAATTGAAATCCCAATAAAGTAAATGTTTCTGTAGAGTGATATTTTTTTAAAAAAAAAAAGTGTTATATATATACTGAAATGATTTAATAAATTAAAATATCATTTTCTAATTCTTTCTTATAAAAATGTTTTCAAGATTATTTTTTTAAATGTTCGTTCAGTAAAAGATTCGTTAGTTAAAATAATTATTCATATGTATATATATTAATTATACGTGTACTATATCAGTATATATATTATACGTTTGTGTTATACGCGTTCGTGACAATAGGAAAAATATCGTTAGCAAAGTTGTAAGAGTCCATAGATCAAAGCATTGGGGTAAAAATAAATGAAATGTTTTCTGTGTCAAAATTAATTATGTTTATCTCAGTTGTTATAATTAAAAATATCCAATATGATATCATAAAAGTCTTAATTTCAAAGTATTGCTCGCTAGCATATATATTAAATGTTCGCTCCTTAGTAACCTCAAAGCAGGTGAAGACCCTTTGTGTACACCAAGCAGCCAGATGCAGTTGGCAAAATGCTTAAATGGTTTGCACGCTTTCATGCTAGCAAGATTTAGAATAATATCTCCAATAAAAGTTCTTGTAATATTAATTTTGACATTTTTTTTTTGGTGTTAAAGCCTCATGCTTAGTAAAAAATTGAATTCTTATCTTTTTTTAATTAATAAAACTTTACTGTTGTTTTTGAGAATTTGAAAGCCTTTGGAAGGAATGTAGCTTTTAATCGCAAAACTTTATAAATTATTTAAAAGTAAAAAAAAAACAAGTATTCCCGACGCAATGAAACTTTCGAACAATTATATACATTTAATATTTACAAATATATATACGCACAATCCACGCAATTTAATATATATAAATTCATGAATATTTTATCATGAATTTATTTAGAGAATTGATCAAATTTAACTAAACTAATTAATTTTACTACGTATTTGAAACAAGTTATTCATTATGAAAATTAGCGTGGATTGAACGTATAAAGCCCCATTGCATCGGAAATTTAAGGTTAGTATTAGGGTAAATAACATGAAGCTAGGATCGAACTCAGATCCGACTTTGCTCTTAAATAAATTATATAAATTTAATTCTATCTTATATGCTCTTTAATTTTGGTAGGGTCATTTATTTACATGTGTTTATTATTTGATTTATATATCTGTTTGCCTATTAATACGTCAATCTAAAACAATCTGACAAATTGAATTTTCTAAAAATCCTTTCTTCTTTTAAACTAAACCTTCAAGCAAGTTATTAACGTCCCCTTAAATATATATACGTATTATTAATTAATTGATATACTCGCCAGATTGTTTTATGTACCAACATTTTATTTATGTTCTAATATAAAAATATATATATATTTGTTTAACTCTGAATTTTCTACCGGTGTATATTCAAAGTTAAAACTAATTAACGCTTTGAAATCTTATAAAATATTATTTATTTAATTCTAAAATAAGGTGACTCAATTGTTTTCTATATCACTGCTAATCTTATTTCATTTTCATACTCTTAACATTTCAAATCTTGTATTTATATATTTCAGTTATTATAAAAATCACGAAAGTGGGATTGATTTATTTTAAATATCAGAAAAGGGATGGGGGTGAATCTGAATGTTTCTTAAATCAAATCTTATATTTTATTAATTTGAAATCTAAATCTTAATGTTTCCTTTGCTAAATAAAATCTTCAAGTATATTTTAGTAAATGAAATATTCTCTCTCTCTCTCTCTCTCTCTCTCTCTCTCTCTCTCTCTATAGCATCTCTCTCTCTATATATATATATATATATATATATATATATATATATATATATATATATATATATATTATAATTGCATTGCATATTATAGTATCCAAAACAAGGGTAATTTATTTTGAAGCTGTAAAATTTATTCAATGTTTTTTTAGTAACATTTATTCATTATTGCGTTTCTGTCATTTAGCCTATCTTCGTATATATATATATTACGTGCTTCTTAATCTGGGGGTTACGACAGGTTCGAACCCATAGATTTCTTCTCGTCTTCGTATAAAAATGCCTCTAGCGGTGACCCCTAAGTCTGGCACACGCTATGCATATTCTTTCTTCATATAAAAAGGCCACTAGCGGTGACCCATAAGTCTGGCACATGCTATGCCCATCCATTTCTTCGTATAAAAAGGCCACTGGAAGTGATTCCATAAGTTTGGCACACGCTATGCCCATCATTTCGTTTTTCATCCAGAAGCACGACCTTTTCCTCTTAGTTATTTTTAGGCTATTATGTCAGCACCGCAAACTTCTTAGTATTTAGTATTTTTTTGCTTCATGATCCTGTTTTAATGCTTTAATATTAAAATTAGCTTTGTTTAAAATATATATATATATATATATATATATATATAATTGCCATTTCTATTGTATTAATTTATTTCAGTCATATACAATCCTACCTTCATAATTTATATATCTATTTAAGAGTATCTAGGTGCCTTGGGGAAAATAAAGCGTTCGTCTTATTATTATTGTTAAAAATAATTTTTCATTAAATATCTTGTCATGGATTCAAATGTTTTCAAATGTATTTGTATGTATAATGAATCTCAGAACGCTCCCCTAATATATGTTAGTCACCACATTTCTGAACTGTAACCCAAAGCGTTAATAGCAATATTATGTAATTCCTTTTATTAACTGATTGGCATCTTAATATTGGACCCACCAAAGATGTGTGTTTATTTGTAATATATTATTTAGCTAATAAAGAGCATATGAGAACTAATAGCGTGAATGACACTATGTAATCGCTTGCTCATTCACGCACACACTAATGTACTTAATTTATAAATGTATATAACTAAATTTTTATTATATTAAACTATCTTTTATTGTTTAACTTATTTGAGTAGTTCGAATTCCTTTTCCTCCACTTCTTCCACATATATTACAGCCATACTTATGTATATTTTAATATAATCATAATTAATAGATGTCTCATTGTCTTCTCAGCTTTGCTAGTCAGCCGAATTAAGATTAATTCTCATGAGCCATAACTATTATGTTATTCATTAGGTGTTCGATTTGGGACTTAGAGAGTGGGTTCGAATCCAGGCTGGTTCCTGACCTAAATCTTGGGCTTGACTGGGTTTGAAGTACATTTTGTGAGTTCCAGCTCATGTTAGATGGATAAACATATTTTTACCGGCACATAGGATTTTTTTTTTCACCGGGTTTATTCCTCGAAAAATTTAAATAAGAAAGTATGATCACCGACCAGCCTAACGGAGCGGAAGATGGCCCTACATCAGCAACATTTGATGATGATGACTTGATAGTCATCGTTGAAAAATAAAACCCCTGTAGAATGCTCTACGTGATGACTTGACCAATTAATTAAAGTCAAACGAGCTTTATCGAACTATTTTGAAAACATTTATAAACTCTATTAGTTATGCCCTAATATCGTGCCCTTCCTGAATATTAATTTAAAATAACAAAAGTGGAATTAAAATACATTTAACCCTTTATCGACCCTTTTTGGCAATAAAAACATTTAAGGTTATATTCAAATAAATATATATATTAGTAGAACAAGAAATCAATATTATAACATTTTGTGAGTATATAAACACTTGTAACTTAGTAGCTGGGGACATAGGTGAAAAATGGAGCTAATAGTTTATTATTAGCCAATTATCAAAATAATAAACATGTAATATTTTCTTTCGACTCGATGATTAATAGAACTTTCAAATTTAGTTCTAATGGGCGAGAATTACTATTGGAAATTAATGTTATATTATTTGCGTGAGGCAAATGGAATCAAAGGGCTCATCGAGTCGAAAGATTATTGGCATATAATTTTTAAATACGACATTAATAAAGCACACTAACATATATATATATATATATTAAACAAACCGCCAGGTAAGAAAAGAAAAAGTTTAAAGACTAGAGATTGAAAGAATTACAATATAAATTTATATTAGCATTTTATAAAGATTTACATTAAATAATAAAGAGCTCTTAAATAGGAGGAGTATAAAATAAAGTTCGAACTGGCCAGAAAGTTTAACGTTCATATTACCCCTTCCGCTGGTCCTTAAGTTACACCTCCAAGTTGTTGAAAACGTAGGCATCATTGGTTAACTACTGGAGTAGTATTTTAGTAGCTTTCATTATTTTAGCAGAATTATCGATCCGGAAAACGGTTCAGCAGCTCCAGTGAAGATTCCTCAGGACTTTAGGAACCGCAGCCAGATCCCTGATTTTCTAGCCCTCTATCATGATGAAAAACAAATTTTATACACCCAGAGTTCACTGCACTATTCTACAATCAAAAACTCAGGTCATG